>JAMPIV010000451.1:0-58290 GCA_024509875.1 Oreohelix idahoensis
AGAAAAAAAGAATAGGGTAAAAGATAAAATTAGGGGGGGGGGGGGGGGGGGGGGGGAAAAAAAAAATTGAATTATCAAAAGTAAAAAAAAATTTAAAGATAAATAAATGACAATAATGTCTGCAAATTAATAATAGAAAAGAATGGATATTTTTTAAAGAAGTGGAATGGTAAATGATAGTGAAAATTAAATGAATATATACTAATATATATCTTAATGGATTTGAGAAAGGGAATGTAAAATGTTAAAGTAATATAATAAAAATGAATTAAGATGGAAAATGTTAATAAATGTATAAAGGGATATTAGGGGGAATGTAATATGGATAATAGAGATTATACATGGGAAGGGGAATGAGTAACACATATGGATAAGGTTTGGTATATAATAATATATGAAATATATTAGATATATAATGTTTGGAATGAATAGAGGTAGTATAGAATGGTGAAAATATAATATTAATAGGTGATTAAATAATTGAGAAAAATTAAAAATAATATAGAATAATGGATAAAATATAAAAGTAGGAATTGTTTAATTGAAAGAGGCGGATTTTGGAAGATTGATTGTAACAATGGGAAAAATAGATAGGAAAGAAATAAATTGATTAGATAATGGGGATAAAAAATGAAAATAAAATTATATAAGTATGATGATGGGTAAATGAAAGGTAAATATGAAAGAAAATATGAATACTACAAGAAATATGAAATCTAGTTAAACTATTATAGTAGTGAAGGAAAATAGTTGTGAGTGTTTGGAAAATATTGATAGAGTGTCCTCAGATGTATGGCTAGGAAAATGTTATAAATTATAGGTATGTGGAACTATTATGATGGTGATAAATTAAGAAGAAATGTGATTTATAGAATATAAAAGTGTAAGAAATGAAAAGAATAATTGAAAGTGGTGTGGATGAAAGAATAATTTATGATAAGGAATGGAAAATGAAGAAAAAATGGAAATGGATAATATAAGAATGAAATAGAAATTGAGAAGCTTTAATTGAAGTACGTCACATTATAGAAAATTTGTGTGAAAGTATGTGAATTTGATAAATATGTGAGGTGATTTTGAGTGAAAAGAAGATTTTAGAACTGGGGATGTTATTTAATGTGTCAACTGAAAAAAATAATAGGTATGCAGTAAAGAACATAAATATATGCACTAATGATGTAGAATGATAAAAATGTTGGGCTGAATATAAATACATCATCAAATTATGGCGAATGAATTGTTGATCTTGATGTGTATGCAAGTACCTGAGTTGATGAGTGATTGTTAAAAAAGAATTGCAGACTGATAGAGGGTGATTGATAATGTGGATGATTTCTGAATATGTCGGTATAGGCGCTTGAGTTGGGAATGGCGAGATGAAAGGTTGTTAGGATTTGTTGATAGTTGTGAAAAATGTTTGAAAAAGAAGTGGGGATGGAATAGAGAAGAGTGGGGGATAAGAAGGGTGGAAAAAAGGAACTTAGAAGCAGACTTGTCCGAAGTCTGTGAAGTTTTTTACGGGATGGGGTAACCAGCCCCATGCCCAACCCTCCTTAGTCGACTTTTACGACATGCATGGTAGGGTGCAGTGTTACTATTCTTTGCTCCCCTTTCGGGCCCCGGTAACACACGGGTGGTAGAAGCAGAGGCAAATAAGAAAAACAAAATGGGGGCAAGGATATGGGAGATGAATGGAGGGAAAAGAATGGGAAGATGAATGGGGCAAAATTAGAGGAAAAGTTAAAGGGGGGAGTAGAAGGGAGGAGAAGAAGAGGCAAAGAAGAAGGGGTTAAAAAGAAGAGGCAGAAGAAAGGTAAGGTTTGTGTGGTTGATGAGTGGGACTGAAGAGTGAGATGTATGATTGGAGATTGAGGTGCATATGAATGGGGATTGAGGTGTTTGTGTGACTCTGGAGTAAGGTGTGTAAATGTGGAGTAAGGTTTATATGTATGGAATGAGGTGTGAGGTGGGTAATGAGGTGTGTGAGGTGTATGAGTGGGGAGTGAGATGTATTAGGGAGTGAGGTATGTGAGTAAAGAATGAGATGTGTGAGTGGGGAGTGAGTTGAGTATGACAGAATTTGGAGTGAAGTGAGTGTGACTGACTGATAAGTGAGTGAAGTGTGGGTGACTGGTGAGTTGTGTATATGTGGCTGAGTGGGGCTGACTGGAGAGTGGTGAATGCAGCTGAGTGGTGAGTAAGGTTGACTGGTGAGTGTGGCTGACTGGAGAATGAGATGAGTGTAGATGACAGGATAGTATTGAGAGTGCAGGAGACTGGAGAGAGTGGTGAATGGCTGACTGGAGAGTGTGGTGAATGGCTCACTGGAGAGTAGTGAGTGGCTCACTGGAGAGTAGTGAGTAGCTGACTGGAGTGTGTAGTGAGTTTGACTGACTGGAGAGTGTGGCTCACAGGTGAGTGTGGTGAGTAAGGCTGAGTGGTGAGTAAGGCTGACTGAAGTGTGATGAGTGTGGCTGGCTGGAGTGAGTGTAGCTGACTGGGGAGAGGGTTGTGTTTGGCTGATTGGAGAGAGTGGAGTGTGTGGCGAGTGTGGCTGACTGGAAAGTGGTACAAGTTTGGCTGACTGGAGAGTTTGATGAGTGCAGCTGACTGGAGAGAGTTGTGAGTACAGCTGACTGAAGAGAGCAGTGAGTGTGGCTGACTGAAGAGTGTGGTTAGTGTAGCTTATTGAAGTGTTTGGTGAGTGTGGGTGTTTGGAGAGTAATGTGAGTGGCTGACTGGAGAGTGTGGTGTATGGGTGGGTAATGTGGTGTGTAAGTGGGGAGTGAGATGTGTGATATTGGATTGAGGTATGTGAGTAGAGAATGAGTGTGTGAGTGCAGAATGAGGTGTGTGAGTGGGTAGTGAGTTGAGTATAACTGAATTTTGAGTGAAGTAAGTACGGCTGACTAGGGAATGCGCAGAAGACTAGTTAGTGTTGTGTGTGCATCTGACTGGAGAGTGTGTTGAGTGCAGCTGACTGGAGAGTGGTGACTGACTGGAGAGTGGTGAGTGTTCTGACTGGGGAGTGTAGTCCTGCATGGCTGACTAGGGATTGTGGTGTGTGGGTCTGACTGGAGAGTGTGGTAAGTGTGGCTGACTGGAGATTGGTGCCTGTGACTGACTGGAGAGTGGGATGTGCACTGACTGAGGAGTGTGGTGAGGCTGACTGGGGAGTGAGTTTAGTGTGGCTGGTGAGTGTGGCTGACTAGGGAGAGCAGTTTTGGCTGACTGCAGAGAGTGGTGAATGTGGCTGACAGGAGAGTGTTTTGAGTGCAGCTGATTGGAGAGCATGGTGAGTGCAGCTGACTAGAATGTGATGTTGTGGTTGACTGGAGAGTAAGATGAGTGTGGCTGACTGGAGAGTGATGTCTGCAATTGACTGGAGAGTGGTGAGTGCACTGACTGGGGAGTGTGGTGAGGCTGACTGGGAAGTATGATGAGTGTGGCTAACTGGGGAGTGCCTGGTTAACTAGGGAGTGTGGTGTGCATGGCTGAGTAGGGAGTGTGGTGTGTGCATCTGACTGGCAAGTGAGTTGAGTGTGTCTGATGAGTGAGGTGAGTGTGGCTGACTGGGGAGTGTGGAGAATGAGATAAGTGCAGCTGACTGGAGAGTGTGGTGACTGAGGTGATTGCAACTGGTGAGTGTGACTGACTGGAGAGTGAGGTGAATATAGCTGACTGGAGAGTGAGGTAAATGTGACTGACTGGTGAATGTGGCAGACTGGATAGTCAGGAGAGTGCGGCTGACTGGGTAGTATGGCGAGTGTGGCTAGTCTAAGAGTGATGTGAGTGTGGCTGACTGGAGTGTGCAGCAGATTGCAGAGTGGCAAGTGCAGCTGACTGGAGAGAGTTTTGAGTGTGGCTGATTGGAGAATGGTGAGTGTGACTGACTAGAGAATGTGGCTGATTGGAGAGTGGTGAGTGTGACTGACTTGAGAATGTGGCTGATTAGAGAGTGGTGAGTTTGACTGACTGGAGAGTGAGGTGAATGTGTGACTGGTTGGTGAGTGAAGTATTGCAACCTACTGCTTCTTCTTTCTTTTCTTCTTCTTTTGATGGTTGTGACTGGATGATTGAGTTGTAGACTCCCCGAGGTGGTGGATGAGCAAATGAAGTTCATCTTTTGCTCTCCCTCCATTTCTTTTGGGAGACTGGTGATTGTGATGTGTCTGTGGAGTTAGTTGAGTGTGTCTGGAGAATGAGGTGTGTGTGTTCTTCTTCATTCCATTCTTCTGCCCCTGTTCTTCCCCAAAGCATCTCTTTCCCATTATTCTGCCATCGTTTTTCTCCCCTCGATCTTCTACACCCATTTTTTTTATTTTTCTATTTCCCCCTTCATCTTCCCCTTCTTCTTTTCCCGCTTCTTCACTCCATCTTTGACCGTTTTTCTCCACCTTCTTTGACCCATTCTTCTCCCCACCATTTCTTCTCCCTTGTTTTCAACCCGTTCTTTGCTCGTTCTAACCTCTATTCTTAAGACGAAGAAAAAGAAGGCAGAATAATGGGAAGGAGATGCTTTGGGGAAGAACAGGGGCAGAAGAATGGAATGAAGAAGAACACACACACCTCATTCTCCAGACACACTCAACTAACTCCACAGACACATCACAATCACCAGTCTCCCAAAAGAAATGGAGGGAGAGCAAAAGATGAACTTCATTTGCTCATCCACCACCTCAGGGAGTCTACAACCCAATCATCCAGTCACAACCATCAAAAGAAGAAAAGAAAGAAGAAGCAGTAGGTCGCACTACTTCACTCACCAATCAGTCGCACATTCACCTCACTCTCCAGTCAGTCGAACTCACCGCTCTCTAATCAGCCACATTCTCAAGTCAGTCACACTCACCACTCTCCAATCAGCCACATTCTCGTCAGTCACACTCACCATTCTCCAATCAGCCACACACAAAACTCTCTCCAGTCAGCTGCACTCGCCACTCTGCAATCTGCTGCACACTCCAGTCAGCCACACTCACATCACTCTTAGACTAGCCACACTCGCCATACTACCCAGTCAGCCACACTCTCCTGACTATCCAGTCTGCCACATTCACCAGTCAGTCACACTTACCTCACTCTCCAGTCAGCTGTATTCACCTCACTCTCCAGTCAGCCCCACTCACCAGTTGCAATCACCTCAGTCACCACACTCTCCAGTCAGCTGCACTTATCTCATTCTCCACACTCCCCAGTCAGCCACACTCACCTCACTCATCAGACACACTCAACTCTCTTGCCAGTCAGATGCACAAACTGCACTCCATACTCAGCTGAGCACACCACACTCCCTAGTTAATAAGGCACTCCCCAGTTAACCACACTCATCATACTTCCCAGTCAGCCTCACCACACTCCTCAGTCAGTGCATTCACCACTCTCCAGTCAATTGCAGACATCACACTCCAGTCAGCCACACTCATCTTACTCTCCAGTCAACCACAACATCACATTCTAGTCAGCTGCACTCGCCATGCTCTCCAATCAGCTGCACTCAAAACACTCTCCTGTCAGCCACATTCACCACTCTCTGCAGTCAGCCAAAACTGCTCTCCCTAGTCAGCCACACTAAACTCACTCCCCAGTCAGCCTCCCCACACTCCTCAGTCAGTGCACATCCCACTCTCCAGTCAGTCACAAGCACCAATCTCCAGTCAGCCACACTTACCACACTCTCCAGTCAGACCCACACACCACATTCCCTAATCAGCCATGCAGCACTACACTCCCAAGTCAGAACACTCACCATTCTCCAGTCAGTCACCACTCTCCAGTCAGCTGCACTCAACACACACACTCCAGTCAGATTCACACACAACACTAACTAGTCTTCTGCGCATTCCCTAGTCAGCCGTACTTACTTCATTCAAAATTCAGTTATACTCAACTCACTATCCACTCACACACCTCATTCTGCACTCACACACTCATTCTCTACTCACATACCTCAATCAAATATCCCACATCTCACTCCTCACTTACACACCACATTACCCACCCATACACCACACTCTCCAGTCAGCCACTCACATTACTCTCCAGACAGCCACACTCACCAAACACTTCAATAAGCTACACTCACCACACTCTTCAGTCAGCCACACAAACTGCTCTCTTCAGTCAGCTGTACTCACAACTCTCTCCAGTCAGCTGCACTCATCAAACTCTACAGTCAGCCAAACTTGTACCACTTTCCAGTCAGCCACACTCACCACAAACTCCACTCTCTCCAATCAGCCAAACACAACCCTCTCCCCAGTCAGCTACACTCACTCCAGCCAGCCACAGTAACCAGTCAGCCACATTCATCACACTTCAGTCAGCCTTACTCACCACTCAGCCTTACTCACCACATTCTCCAGTCAGTCAAACTCAATACACACTCCAGTGAGCCACTCACTACTCTCCAGTGAGCCACTCACTACTCTCCAGTGAGCCACTCACCACACTCTCCAGTCAGCCATTCACCACTCTCTCCAGTCTCCCGCACTCTCATTACTATCCTGTCATCTACACTCATCTCATTCTCCAGTCAGCCGCACTCACCAGTCAACCATACTCACCAATCAGCTGCATTCACCACTCTAAAGTCAGCCCCACTCAGCCACATATACACACTAGAGATGGCTACTGTGTTTATGTGTCGAAACAATGTGTCGAAACTGCGTCGTACCCGAACGATTCGATGCGCAGATTTTTGCGGTGTCGAAACAGTGTCACGTCCTGTCTGTTTTGCAGAGACACATTGTCTCACGCAGATTCGACACATAGCCTGCTTCGAACAGCAGCTTCAGTTCCCGTCTGCTTCGCTGTTTTGCAAAAGGCACACTGTATCATTGTCTCATGTGTCAAGCGTGCGCTACATATGGCGTTCATAGATAGTATGGAAAATCAAACAAGTCATAATTTTTTTTTAAATAATTCCTCAGGACTGAAAGAGGCTTACTACTATTAGGTGTCTGCTCGGTTTGAGTTGAATCATTGTCGCTGACTGTACCTATTCTAGTTTTATATAATGTGTCATTATTACTGTTATTATTATAATTTTTTTCACTTTTACTGCAGCTGTCAGCATGTTCCCCTTGCATATCATCATAATGAAAACGACTGTGTAAAATTCTTAACAGTGGTCACACGAAATACCATAGATTTGTACTAACGAGAATAAGTAAATCTGCATACTAGGGTGTCACGACTCATGTCTCATTGTTTCAGTTAATTTACTTGTAGTCTGCTGTTTCGAAACAGTTCCATCGTTCTTTCTCATCCAAGCGCTAATTATACACATGTTACGGTACTCTTGATTCCTGACTTCAGGCGCTCTCGTAAGAAAACGTGTTTTGTTTATACATAAAATAGTGTTTAAAACTTGTGTTCAACCTCATTTAATCTTCATTTATGGCGGGGAGAAGCCCTGTTTGGGATTATTTTGTAAAGATCAAAGACAACAAAGTAAAATGTAACGTGTGTTCTGGTATTTTATTATTCAAGGGTTCGTCAACTTCAAGTATGACTAGGCACTAGAGATGGCTAGTGTGTGTATGACGGTATGTGTCGAAACAATGCTTCGAAACAGCGAGCGATTCGACACTTCCTGCTTGTTTCTTTCGTCTGCCTCGCTGTTTTGCAGCGACACACTGTCTGAGCCTATGTAAAATTTGAATCAACCGTTCGGAACATTAGTATGGAATATCAAACATGTCATATTTTTCAGGGATGTATTATGATGACTTGATTTTACAAGTGATATTATTTTTGCTGAGAAGTTATAGACACTGGAAATTGTGTCAGTGTTGCAGTTGTCAATGTTTTAGGCGCTATGTTAAAGTTGAAAGTGTCAGTGTGTTCGTATAAATGTAATATACACTTTATTAGCTCTGCTGATATGTGTACTCGGTGTGGATTTGAATCATTGTCTACCAAATCTAGCTTACTCTAGTTTGATATCATGTGTTATTATTACTGTTATTATTATTTTCCCATATACTGCAGCTATCATCATATCTACGTTTTATTACATCATAATGAAGACTTGTGTAAAAATATTGAATTGTGGTCACACGAAACGCCATAGATTTTCACACACGACAGTAAAAACAGAGGAAAGTGTCTCACACAGTTCATGTATACCCGCGCCGGTACTGTCTATAAGAGACTTCTTTCTCCCCGATACGGGCAATTGTGTCGTTGTGTCGTTGTGTCGACTCACTGTTTCGAAACAGTTTAAATCACTGCGCTAACTGTTTCGAAACAGTTGAGTGTGTCAATTTGCCCACCTCTAATACACACTCACCAGTCACCCACACTTCACTCACTTATCAGTCAGTTGCACTCACTTCACTCCAAATTCAGTCATACTCAATTCACTCCCCACTCACACATCTCATTCTTTACTCACATACCTCACTCCCTAATACATCTCACTCCCCACTCATACACCTCACTACCCTCATACACCTCAATCCCCACTCACATACCTCATTACCCACCTCATTACCCACCACACACCTCATTCCCTACTAATAAACCTTACTCCACTTTTACACACCTTACTCCAGAGCCACACACAGCTCACTTCTGATCCCCATTCATATGCACCTCAATCTCCAATCATACATCTCACTCTTCAGTCACACTCATCAACCATACAAACCTCACTTTCCCCTCACACAATCCTCACTCTTCGAGAAGAAGAGCAAGAAGAAAAAAGAAGAGGGGAGAAAAAGGGACAAAGAAGAAGAGACAAAGTAGAAGAAAATATGGAGAAAAGAAAATTGGGCATAGAAGAACGAAAGGAGAAGAAGGCGTGAAAAAGAAGTGGGTATGGAATAGAGAAGAGTGGGGGATAAGAAGGGTAGAAAAAAGGAACTTAGAAGCAGACTTGTCCAAAGTCTGTGAAGTTTTTTCTGGGATGGGGTAACCAGCCCCATGCCCAACCCTCCTTAGTCACTTTTTACGACATGCATGGTAGGGTGCAGTGTTACTATTCTTTGCTCCCCTTTCGGGCCCCAGTAACACACAGGTGGTAGAAGCAGAGGCAAATAAGAAAAACAAAACGGGGAGAAGGATAAGCGAAATGAATAAAGGGAAAAGAAAGGGAAGATGAATGGGGGAAAATTAGAGGCAAAGTTAAAGGGGGGAGTAGGAGAGAGGAGAAGAAGAGGCAAAGAAGAAGGGGTTAAAAAGAAGGAGCAGAATAAAGGGGGCAGAAGAATGGTGGGAGAAGAATGGGGAATAAGAAAGGGGAGAAGAATGGTGGGAGAAGAATGGGGAATAAGAAAGGGGGAGAAGAATGGTGGGAGAAGAATGGGGAATAAGAAAGGGGAGAAGAATTGGGTAAGTATAAAAGAGAAGAAATAAGAGATGTTTGAGGGAGAAGAAGGGAGGGGGGAAAGGAGCCTTCTTCTTCTTTGTCTTTCTTAAGAACGAGGAAAGAAGGGGTTGAAAACAAGGGAGAAGAATGGGGGGGAGAAGAATGGGTA
This sequence comes from Oreohelix idahoensis, assembly GCA_024509875.1. Lineage (NCBI taxonomy): Eukaryota > Metazoa > Mollusca > Gastropoda > Stylommatophora > Oreohelicidae > Oreohelix > Oreohelix idahoensis. Next base: position 9,486 of record JAMPIV010000451.1, read on the forward strand.
GAAGAAGGGATAGAAAACAGTCGAAGATGGAGTGAAGAAGCAGGAAAAGAAGAAGGGGCAAGAAGGGGGAAGATGAAGGGGGAAATAGAAAGATTTAAAAAAGGGGTGAAAAAGAGCGAGGGGAGAAAAACGATGGCAGAATAATGGAGAGGAGATGCTTCAGGGAAGAACAGGGGCAGAAGAATGGAACGAAGAAGAATTCAAAGAAGAAGACAAGAAGAACATACACACCTCATTCTCCAGACACACTCAACTAACTCCACAGACACATCACAATCACCAGTCTCCCAAAAGAAATGGAGGGAGAGCAGAAGATGAACTTCATTTGCTCATCCACCACCTCAGGGAGTCTACAACCCAATCATCCAGTCACAACCATCAAAAGAAGAAGAAAAGAGAGAAGAAGCAGTAGGTTGCACTCACTTCACTCGCCAATCAGTCGAACATTCACCTCACTCTCCAGTCAGTCACACTCACCACTTTCCAATCAGCCACATTCTCTAGTCAGCCACACTCACCACTCTCTCCAGTCAGCTGCACTCACTACTCCTCAATCTGTTGCACACTGCCAAATTCACCAGTCAGTCGCACTTACCTCACTCTCCTGTCAGCTGTATTCACCACACTCTCCAGTCAGCCAAACTCACAACACTTTCTAGTCAGCCACACTCACCACTCTCTTCAGTCATCCATACTCACCAGTTAGCTGCACTTTTCAGTGAGCCACACTCACATCACTCTCCAGACAGTCGTGCTCACCAAACTCTCCAACAAGCTGCACTCGCCACACTCTTCAGTCAGCCCCACTCACTACTCTCTTCAGTCAGCTGCATTCACAACTCTCTCCAATTAGCCACACTCACCAGTTAGCTGCACTCAACAAACTCTCTAGCCAGCAGCACTCACCAAACTCTCCAGTCAGCCAAACTTGTACCACTTTACAGTCAGCCACTATCCACTCATTGATGTTCGCCACTCTCCAGTCAGCTGCACACTCCACTCTCTCCAATCAGCCAAACACACCACTCTCCTGAGTCATCTACAATCACCAGTCAGCTGCACTCTCCAGTCAGTAACATTCATCTCACCCTCCAGTTAGCCACACTCATGACTCTCTTCAGTCACCTGCACTCACCAGTTAGCTGCACTCTCCAGTCAGCCACACTCATATCACTCTCCAGACAGCCACTCACCACTCTCTTCAGTTAGCTGCACTCACAACTGTCTCCAATCAGCCACACTCAACAAATTCTCCCAGCAGCAAACTCTTCAGTCAGCCAAACTTGTACCACTTTCCAGTCAGCCACACTCACCACTCAGTGACACTGGCCACTCTCTAGTCAGACTAACACACCACTCTCATAAGTCAGCTACACTCACCAATCAGCCACATTCAGCACTCTCCAGTCAGCTGCAAAGATCAGTTAGCAGCACTCACCACTCTAACCAGTGAGCCACACTTTCCAGTCAGCTGAACTCACTAAACACTCCAATCAGCCAACTCACTACACACTCTCCAGTCAGCCACTCACCACTCTCCAGTTAGCTGCATTCACAACTCTCTCCAGTCAGTCACACTCTAAAGTCAGCCACACTCACCAAATTCTCCAGTCAGCCAAATTCTCCAGTCAGCCGCACTCTCCATTCAGCCGCACTCCCCATACTATCCTGTCATCTACCTCTCCAGTCAGCCGCACCAACCTCACTCTCCAAGCAGCCACACTCAACACAGTCTACAATCAGCCAAAACCACTCTCTCCAGTCAGCTGCACTCAGCATTCTCTGCAATCAGCCAAAATCCCTCTCTCTGGTACACAGCACTCTCCAGTCAGCCACACTCAACTCACTTTCCAGAGACTTGCAAACCTGTATGTTACAGCAGAGCTTCAGCTAAACTCAACATGTGCAGCTGCTAGTGCGACCCTCTGACATCAGGAGCAGATTAAGATGTCAGAATAATATATAAGATGAACTGTCCATTCGACAGTGTCCTGTATTCTGTCAAGCAGTTGACCTTGATGCTATAATGGCCAGTGCTGTCAATCAATGGCCATATCAATGCTTACTTGATGATGATGTATTTTCTGCCATGAAACGTACTTGTATGAATTGTTACTACCTGCCTATGATGTCTGTACCTCGTCTGCAATAAACTGTGACGTAAATTATCGTCAAACAATGGGTCCAGTCTGCTTGACTTACCAGTTGGTCAGCTTTATGACCCAGTCGTTGCTGTTGTGTTGACATTGTCCTTATCATCATTAAAAACCTACTAACATTCGCTTTATTATAAACACGTTGGCCACTAACAGTAAGCCCGACAGTTCTGACATCACCCTTGTAGGCAGTACCAGTCAACACAGTACCACAAACACACTAGTAACACTCAGTTACACTAAACTCACTCCCCACTCTTCTTCTTCTTTGATCCTTAGCGGCCGACCGTCAAAGCAGTCAGTGGCCATCACGCCTAGTGGCATCTTGTAGGGCAACAACATATTGATTCCACTTTGCTCGGTCAGAGGGCTTATGAAATTCCAAGCTGCATAGTGTCAATCATAAAAAGCCTCTATGCCAACTTTACGTGTAGTGTTGGGCAGAGCAACCTAACCTTTGAGGTGAAGACAGCAGTACAACAGGGATGCCCCTTATCAACCACTCTATTTTTAACAGTCATAGACTGGGTGATGTGCCAGACAACAGAGGGCAGTCCAAGAGGAATAAGATGGACTACATTTTCTACATTGGAAGATCTGGAATATGCAGATGACATTGCACAACTAGCACATTCACATCAACACATCCAGGAAAAAATTAAAAGACTTAAGTTTAGCCAGCAGGTGGGCGTGAACATCAATTTAAAGAAGTCAGAGGTCATGACGCTCAATGTGAGCAACCCTGTCAGCCTGTTCTTGTCCTACTGAACACATTTCTGACTTCCTCGATAGCATTTTCCAGCCTATCGTTGAGAATCTTCCCTCCTTCATCAAAGACACCAATCACGCTCTTACAACTTTCTCCTCTATCCGACTCCCAGCAGACCGCTCCTACCGTCTTTTCTTGCTGGACGTCTGCTCTCTGTATACCTCTATTCCCCACTCTGATGGTCTCCGAGCTCTTCAGTTTTTTCTGGACCAACGCACTTGCCCTTCTATATCCACTGTCACTCTTCTCCGTCTTGCTGAACTGGTCCTTCAACTGAATTCCTTTGAATTCAATGGTCAGTTTTTTGACCAAATTAGTGGTGTTGCCATGGGAACGAAGATGGGTCCCAGCTATGCCTGTCTATTCATGGGCCACTTGGAGCATCAGATATGGCAACAATACTCCGGTCCTTTCCCTGGGTTTTACCGCAGATATATCGATGATGGCATAGGTCTCACAGATATGTCTGAGACTGATTTACACCGCTTCATCGACTTTGTGAACCACTTTCACCCCACCATCAAGTTCACCTCCCTCGTCTCCACAGTATCTGTCAACTTCCTTGACATTACTATTTCTATCACGCCCTCCGGCCTTAATACCTCAGTATACTACAAGCCGACAGATGCCACAGCTACCTCCTGTATACCTCTTCTCATCCTCGGGCCTGTCGTGACTCCCTTCCTTTTTCACAACTTCTCCGCCTCCGCCGTTTATGCCAAGACGACGATGACTTCCACTTACGAGCAAATGAGATGTTGGATTTCTTCCGTAACAGACTTTATCCAGAACATGTTCTCACCTCTGCTCTCCAACGTGTGCTCCCCATCTCTCGTCTGGAGGCCCTCAAACCTCACCATAAATCCACTTCGGATAGAGTCAAATTAATCTTGACCCATCACCCTCACAGTACTACTGTCAAACAGATCCTTTTTCCGCCACCTCCCTATCCTCCAAGCTGAGCCTCTGACCCAAAAAGTATTCAGTGAAGCACCTTTGGTGGCATATAGACGTGACAAGAACTTGAAGGATCTTCTTGTTCACAGCCGTCTCCCAAAGGAGAATGCCACTCACTTTGGCACACTACCCTGTGGTCGGACACGATGCAACACGTGCAAGTATGTCATATCAACCCAGAAGGTGTCCTTTCCTAAGGCTACGTACACCATCACTAGTAGCTTCACGTGTGAATCGCGCAATGTCATTTATACGATCATATGTAAACGTTGCTGCAAAACTTATATTGGCCAAACAGGCAAACGACTTGGGGACAGATTCAGCCAGCACTTAAATGACATCGCTCAGCAAAAGTCCACACCAGTTGCTATACACTTCAATGGTCCTGACCACCATGGTCCCATCGACATCCAGGTCACAGCGATCCGATCCTGCTCCTCTGACACTGCCAGCCGAGAACAGCTTGAGAACCGTCTTATCCACCGCATGGGGTGTCTAAAACCAGCCGGTCTCAACACTTTTCACACCTTTGTCTGAGGTCACCCTCTCCTCTCTTGCTCTATTTTACTCTTTCCACTCTTATCCTATTCTTCTATTTGTATGCCATATACATTTTTTTTATTTCATATTTATTTATCTCCCACTCATTCTGTCCCCTTCTATTTCCAGTCCCCACTTTTATCACGTTGGGTAGTTTATTTTCCGGTTTCGTTTTTTAGTTTCTTAGTATGCATTGTGTACATCCGGCGGCGGAAGTCATTTTTCTGTTCAGCCACGCGCTTACAAACAGACAGCGATTTTGATAGAATTTCGGTTCTTGCCTTCAGGGAAGTACCCAGTTTTTATTTTATTTAGTTTTTATGTGTCCTATCTAGCCTTCACTTTCTTTCCTTTCCTGACGAAGGCCTTGTGGCCGTAACGTAGACTATTTTCTTTGTCTTTTGTCCTCGTAAGACGAATCACCTTTTTTCGATTTTTTTTCAAACCCATCCATCGTGAGCCAATATCAGTAAAGAATCAGCAACTGGTACAGACAGACACCTTCACATACCTAGGATGCATAGTAACACCAGACGGCGGCGCAGGCAAAAACATCAACATCAGAATGAATAAGGCAAGAACAGCCTTTTTAAGCCTAAACAACATCTGGAAGTCCTCTCAATGCAGCACAAGCACAAAATTAAGATTATATCAGAGCTGTGTGCTTTCTGTGCTTCTCTATGGTGCGGAATGCTGGAGAGTTACAGAGAAGGAAATGTCGAAATTGTCCTCTTTTCACTCCCCACTCACACAAAAGTAATTAAAGAACTTATCTTGCAGTGAGCCACACTCGCCATGCTCTCCAATCAGCTGCACTCGTAGACAGATAGGTGGTGTCCTTCCAGCTAACTCTGGGCCATCTCGAGGTCTAGATCCTTGGCCCTGGGTTTCCCATGTTTCTCCTGCAGACACGGCCATACCATCACAACTGCGACTGTTCCAACAGATATACCTGGAAAAATAATGCAGACAGGTTAACCTTGAGACATTATTTTGCAGACAAAAATGTATGGAGAAATTATCTGCAGATTAGAACGAAGCAAGACAATGGGTACTACATAGTTGAGAACAATTTATTTTAGTTAGATACAGGTTTTTATCATTGCAAGATTGTCTTCTCTAGGACTAAAAGCTAAACAGACAGAAGAAGTAAAAGGGTTCAAAAAATTCAGTTTTGTATTCAATGACTTGGAAAAGATATTTCACTTTGTCTTTAGGAGAATCACGCACTAACCAACTTTATAAGAACACAGCTTATTCTTTACTTCGCTTGCAGGAGAATAGCAATAACCCAATTTATAAAAATGCAGTGTATTTTTCATTTTGCCTTCACATAAATGATGCACTAACCTTCTAGGTAAGAACACATCATATTTTTCACTTCACAAAAATGTCACGCTAACCCACTACATAAAAAAAACAGCCTATTTTTCACTTCGCCTTCACAAAAAAGGCACACTAATCCAATTAATTTATTATGAAGCGAATTCTGTCTTTCACAACAGTACTTCATGCGCTCTTGCAGTTTTGGTTTCTATAACAGTTCATTATAAGCAATGAGCTTACTGCATGTATGCAGAACCCTTCTTAGTGGTCTTCTACGACATGCTTGACAGAGCGCTGTGATCTCAATTCAACATACAGCTACGGAAGGGAATGCTTATATCCTCTTTAAACTATTGGCTAAAGTTAAGGAATAAATATTCTTTCATCTGTATTATTACCCTGGTGTTCATCCCACTATTGTCGATCGACTCAAACTCAAGTCAGACTTAAGTCATCACATCGACTTGACTCGAGTTTTCTTATTCGTGACTCTACTCAACTCTGGACTTGGCAATGATCTCGACCTAACTTCGCTGTCCTCATTCATACGGGAAAAACCAAAAATGGTTTTGTTTAAATCGGTAAATTATAAGTACCTCAGAGATTAATCAGAAGGAAACCGTAAGTAAATAAAATACTAAAATAAAAGATATCTTTCATTATTATGTATAGCAATTGATGTGATTGTTCAAATCAAAATGGTAGCAGTCAAAAATCGTTTTAGATCAATGAGATTGCACTTAGGACTACTGTTAGGGACTTGAGTCTCAACTTAAGACTCTTAATGCCTTGGGACTTGACATGAGACTTGTTAGGTAAGATGTGAAGACAACTCTGATTCATCCATTGTCAGATATTTTCTTCTTTGGTCCTTGGCCACTGACTGACAAAGCAATCAGTGACATCACGCCAGGTGGCATCTTGTAGGACAGCAACAAACTGTCTCTACTTTGGTCCTTGGCCACTGACTGACAAAGCAATCAGTGACATCATGCCAGGTGGCATCCTGTAGGGCAGCAACAAACTGTCTCTACTTTGCTCAGTCTGCAGCCATCCTTTGTGTGGTGCCTCAGCTCTGGTTCATGCTTAGCGTCTCTGCCAGGTGGCTTTTGGCAGCCTTGTTTTCACTTTCCTTCTAGAGTCCTGACTGAGGACGTGGCCAACTCAATTCCAGCGTCTACCTGCTATGATGGTGCGCATGTCTTCTTTGTGGCTCTGGGTTAGCAGTTCTTGGTTGGTGATGGTGTTCAGCCAGAAAATTTGAAGAATTTTCCTTAGGCAGGCTGTCTGAAAAGAAGACAGTTTGGACATTTCCCTTTCTGTTACCCTCCAGTATTCTGCACCATACAGAAGTACAAAGATTATGCAGCTCTTGTATATTTTTAATTTAGTGGTAGTACTGAATTGGCAAGATTTGCAGAAGTTGTAAAAGGTGAAAGCTATTCTGGTTTTATTAATTCGGCTACAGATGTCTTAGTTTGTTCATCTGGTGTTAGTTTGTTCATCTGGTGTTAGTATGCTTCCTTAGTACATAAATCACCCGTGTGTTACCGGGGCCCGAAAGGGGAGCAAAGAATAGTAACACTGTCCCCTGCCAAGCATGTCGTAGAAAGCGACTAAGGAGGGTTGGGCATGGGGCCGGTTACCCCATCCTGTAAAAAAATTTAAACCACAAAAAACTTCAACAAATATGGACAAGTCAAATAAAGAAAATAAAACACAGCCATCCAAGACAGGGGAAGGTCCTCTCGCAGGGAGGCGTATGATGCAACACAGAGAAAGCCGAAAGGAGTCTGTGTTGCTGACTAACCTTCTTTCTTCTAGGAGAACTTCCAGATTTGGCACCTGGAATGTTCGGACATTAAACGAACAAGGGAAAGTGGCGCAAGTGGCAGCAGAAATGAGGGAATACAAAATCGAGGTTTTGGGAATGTGTGAAACAAAGTGGAAGGGGGTAGACAGGAAGAAACTCATCACAGGTGAATTGGTGCTGTCCTCAGGACATGAAGACGAAAGTTCATACCACAGTGAAGGGGTAGCTCTTATGTTATCTAAAGAAGCACAGAAAGCACTCATTGAATGGGAAGCTGTTGGACCCAGAATAATAACAGCTACTTTCAAAACAGCTAAAAAGAAAATTCATGTAAATGTCATCCAATGTTATGCACCAACTAATGACAAAGAAGAGTCTGTGAAAGAAGCATTTATACTAAACTACAGGAAATTATGGATAAAGTAAAAAGAAGAGACATCACAATTTTGATGGGTGACATGAATGCAAAGATAGGTACAGTCAACACCGGATTTGAAGAAGTCATGGGAAAACATGGGCTAGGAGTAATGAATGAAAATGGAGAACTATTCGCAAACTTCTGTGCTTCAAATCAACTGGCTATAGGAGGAAGCATGTTTCCACATAAGAGAATACACAAGGCAACATGGATATCACCAGATCATAGAACAGAAAATCAGATTGATCATATATGCATAAACAAGAAGTTTAGATCATCATTGCAGGATGTAAAGGTATACAGAGGAGCAGATGTGGCATCAGATCACCATCTTCTGATAGCCAAAATAAAAATGAAACTCAAGAGATATGCAACAATGCAAAATTATAGACAACAGTATAATGTAGGACAGCTAAGAAATCAAGAAACAAGAGACAAATTTGCGGTCACAGTATCCAACAAATTCCAAGTGCTCCAACAGCTGGAAGATGTAGAGAATACAGAAGACTATTGGCAGCAGGTCAAAACTGTATGGAAGGAGACATGTGAAGAAATACTGGGGAAAAGGGAAAGACAACAAAAAGCATGGATAACAACAGAAACCATCAATAAGATAAAAGACAGAAAAAACAAGAAAGCAGAGTTAAACAAAAGCAAAACCAGAAGTTCCAAAGCCAAGCTCAAGAAGTGTACACAGAAGCAAACAAAGAAGTAAAAAGAAGTATCAAAAGAGACAAGAGGAAGTATATTGAGGAGTTGGCAAGAGAGGCAGAAGATGCTGCAGCCAAAGGAAATATGAGAGAACTGTATAGCAGCACAAAGAAGCTAACAGGGAAATACAAGCAAACAAGTTGCCTCATAAAAGACAAGAATGGGAAACTGCTCAGCAATATACAAGAGCAAATGAAGAGGTGGACAGAATATTTTGGGGACCTTCTCAATAGACCAGCTCCACAAAACCCGCCGGACATCCAGCCAGCAGAAGAAGAGCTACAAATTAACGGTGAAAGACCAACGAAGGAAGAAATAAAGAAAGCCATAAAGCTTCTAAGAGATGGAAAAGCGTCTGGACCTGATGGCATTCCAGCAGAGGCCATCAAAGCAGATATCGACACGGCTACAGAGATGTTATATAAATTACTTGGTAAAGTCTGGGAAAAGGAAGAGATACCAGCAGAATGGAAGGAAGGATATCTGGTTAAGTTGCCTAAGAAGGGAAATTTACAAGAGTGCACAAATTATAGAGGAATAATGTTACTATCAGTGCCAGGAAAAGTATTAAACAGGATTATCCTTGAGAGATTAAAAGAGTCCATAGACAAGAAACTGAGAGATGAACAAGCAGGTTTTCGACAAAACAGATCATGTACAGACCAGATAGCCACTTTGAGAATAATAGTTGAACAAAGTCTGGAATGGAATTCACCACTATACATCGGATTTGTGGACTATGAAAAGGCATTTGACAGTGTAGACAGAGAATCACTTTGGAAATTGTTGAGGCATTATGGAGTTCCCCTGAAGATCATTAATTTAATAAAGAAAACATATGAAGACATGACATGCAGAGTTCTTCACGAAGGACAGCTTACAGAACCGTTTGGGATAAGAACAGGAGTGCGACAGGGATGCCTCTTGTCTCCATTTCTTTTCTTGCTGGCAATAGATTGGGTTATGAGATCATCGGCAACACACAACAGAAATGGAATCCAGTGGACTCTGACTAAGCAGTTGGATGATCTGGATTTTGCTGATGACTTGGCTCTTCTGTCCCATAGCCGTAATCAGATGCAGGACAAATTGAAAACACTTGATGAGAGGTCACAGCAATTGGGTCTGAAAATACACAGGGAAAAGACAAAAATAATGCGAATAAATGCAGGTAATGATAACAGGGTTGAACTTGAAGAAACACCAATACAAGATGTAGAATCATACGCATATCTTGGCAGTAATATAGACAAAGTTGGAGGGACAGACAGCGATATCAAAATAAGAATACAAAAGGCAAGAGGAGCTTTCATTGCATTGGGAAATATATGGAGATCAAGAGAAATAGGATCCAACACGAAAATAAGAATCTTCAACTCAAATGTGAAGTCAGTCCTATTGTATGGCTCAGAGACATGGAGAACAACAAAGACAACAACCAAAAAGCTACAGACTTTCATAAATGGGTGCTTGCGTAGAATAGAGGGATTAAAATGGTATGACAAGGTTACCAACGTGGAACTGATGACAAGAACTAGACAAGTGCCAGTGGAACAAGAAATGAGAAGAAGACGATGGCGATGGATAGGACACACACTGAGAAAACCTGTGGATAGCATTACAAGGCAGTCCTTGTTCTGGAACCCCCAGGGCAAGAGAGGCAGAGGAAGACCAAGAAGTACATGGAGAAGAGAGTTGGAAACAGAGGTGAAAATGATGAGGAGAACATGGAAAGAACTTGAGATGATGGCACGTGACAGGAGGACTTGGCATGTGTTTGTTGAAGGCCTATGCTCCTGTGGGAGTGGAGGGTTATGAATGAATGAATTAGTACATAAATGGGTTTTATTTTCTAGCTCTTTGTCCCTTATTTATATACTCGTATATATTTATTTCTTACATTGAGTGTCATGACTTCTGTCTTCTTGAGATTAATGTTTAGTCCCACATGTTGGCTATAATTGCTCTTCTTCTTTGTACACTCTCAGACATCCACTTGAATGTTTTCAAAGAAAGCAGTAGTCAGTCTGAGGCTATTTGAATCTCCTTAGAGCTTTTCCATGAATGGTACTGGTGTTGGCTTTCACTGTTCTGCATATGTTGGGCAAAACTGAAGCAGATGTTCAGCAGTCATTTTTATCAGTGCTACAGTTATGTAATGTTATGATGTATGTATATAAGCATTACCTCGTCATCTACACAAACACATATATGTTTCAGAAGGCACTCAGTAAAAGCATGTTCAGTTTGCAGCCATGTTTATTTACAGGATGTCGTACATGTCAAGATTCGCATTATATTACAATGTGTGGTTTCGTATTTATGTATTATATTACATCCCCCCTTTTTTGAAAAAAAATGTGTGCAAACATTTCCATGAAATGTTTCATGTGATAAAGGATAAGTATGTGTAATGCTCAGTGTGAGTATATATGTCACTGTCTGTATCGGCTGGGAGGTGTCACTGTACGGCCAGAACGAGTGGTGTAAAGTGCTGGTGGTTCTGCGGAAGTCCCTGGTTTAGCTTGAGTTGGTTGTGATTTCGGCCTTGGCGCTTGTTGGTTTTGTGGGGCACCAAGGTCTGGAGTTACTGCATTGTCTGTTGAAAGCATGGGAATTCTCTGTTCTGTTGTATTCTGTGGGATTTCTCTTATGTCCACTCTGTTTCGCCTCAGGAGGTTGCTGCTGCTGTCTGGTCTTAAAGTATAGCTCCTGGGTTCAGGGTTTCTGGAAATGATTGTTGCTTTTGACCATGTGTCATTGTTGTGGTTGTAGGTAGTCACATGCTGACCAGGATATAATGGTGGTAAGTCTTTAGCACATTTGTCATAGTTGGATTTCTGAACTTGCTGACGATGCTGAATTTGATCATATGTGCTGTCTCTATGTTGTGGACGGAAGTGGACCTTAGATGGTAGGAGGTCTTTAATTCTTCTATCAAACATAAGTTCTGCTGGACTGTCGATCTTACTGTCTACCGGTGTTGTTCTCCATCTCAAGAGTGCTAGGTGTACATCCTCTGTTCTTGTTTTCTTCATGATTGACTTGATAGTTTGTATCTGTCTCTCAATGAAACCATTAGATTTAGGGTATCTAGGTGATGATGTTGTGTGTTTGATCTTCCAGTCCTTAGTGAAGTTTCTGTATGCTTGACCTGAGAATTGTGGACCGTTGTCTGATCTAATTTCATCTGGGATGCCAAACATGCTTCAATACTTCTTTGTAATGTCTGCAATAACAGCTGATGGTGAGGGTTGTGGAAGTTTCTCAATGATGGGAAATTTGCTGTAGTAATCAGCAATAATAAGATAGTCATTATTGTCGATTGAGAAAATATCAGTTCCTATAATGCTCCAAGGGCTCAATGGTATGTCTGATGGTATGAGAGGTTCTCTGCACTGCCTATTTGCATGTTCTTGGCAAATTGAACAGTTTTGACATAGTGTTTCTATGTCCTTGTTTATCTGTGGCCAGTAAACATCTTTCTTCGCTCTCAGTTGTGTCTTCATAATACCAAGGTGACTATTATGGAGCTGTTTAAGGATGATATCGCGTTTTGTTTCTGGTACAACAATGCGATCTCCTTTAAGGATCAGACCATCTTCGATGCTTAACTCGTCCCTCATCGAGTAGTATGGACGGATGTGTGTTGGAACTTCCCTGATAGAGCTTGGCCATCCATGGTATATCAGTTCTTTGAGAGAGTTAAGGATAGGATCTCTCATTGTGTCTTGTCTGATGTGTTCAAGCCGATTATCGCTAAACTTGACAAAATCAACTTTGATGTTTGGGGTAAGATCTGCTGTCTTGTTGGGGTTTGGTAGTCTGCTGAGAGCATCTGCAAGACCTATATCCTCTCCTGGGATATACTGAATATTAAAATCATAACCTTGTGTTTCCAATAACAGAGCTTGTAGTCGTGGTGGTGCTGAAGCTATTGGTTTTTTATGAATCATCTCAAGTGGCTTGTGATCTGAGAGAATTGTAAATGGGCGGTTGAAAAGAAATGTGTGGAAGCGTTTGATTCCAAAACGTACAGCTAGCATTTCTCTTTCAATGTTTGCAAGTTTCTTTTCGCCAGAACTTAATGATTTGCTTGCGTAAGCTACAGGACGAAGTTCTTTGGCATAGTGTCCTTCAGGATTTTTGTCTGGTTGCAAAAGTGCTGCTCCTAGGCCTTTCAGACTGGAATCAACCATGAGAAAAGTGGGTGCTTGCATGTCATAGTATTTTCAGCATGTATCAGATGATATGAGGGTCTTCAAGTGGTTGAATATGTGTTGGTAGTCTTCTGACCATTCATACGGAGTTTCATTCTGTAGTAGAGATCGCAAAGGTTCTGCAGCAGCTGACAAATTTGGTATGAATTGTGCTAGGAAATTGACAGCACCTAAGAATTGTTGCAGTTCCTTCTTTGTAGCTGGTGTTGGCATGTCATGAATATCTTCAACCTTTTTAGGGTCTGGTTTTACACCATTCTGGGTGTACAGCAATCCAAAAAATTGTATCTATCTCCGTTGCCTTAATTGTACACTTTTTTGCTGTTGAATGTTAGCCCATTGGCCTGTGCTACATGCATCAAGTTAATCAAGTTACGGTCGTGTTCTTGTTCTGACCTGCCGCAGACTACAATGTCATCCGCAATAGCCACTGTACCAGAACATTGCTCAACAATGTTGTCAATCTTCTGTTGAAAGATGTCTTGTGATACATTCAAACCAAACGGGAGTCTCTTGAAACAATATCTGCCGAATGGTGTTCGAAAAGTTGTAAGGAGTTGACTTTCCTCTGCTATCTCAACACTCCAGTATCCGTGTACAGCATCTAGTTTAGAAAAATATTTGGCATTGTGGAATCTGTGAGTTATCTCTTCCACTGTATGCATTTTGTGTGGACAGCGCTTTAGACTGTTGTTTTAGTGTTTTGGGTCAAGGCAAACCCGAAGAGAACCATCCTGCTTCAGAACGGTTGTGATACTACTACACCAATCAGAATGCTCTTCAACCTTTCTAATAACATCATTCTGCACCATCTTTTCTAGTTCTGTGGCAAGTTTCTGTTTAACATGTATAGGATACTTTCTAGGTGGGTCTATCTTTGGCTCAGCGTTGTCTTTTAAAAAGAATCTTGCCTTTCCTGGAAGTTTGCCTATTCTGTCGAACTGTTCTGGGAATCGCTGTTTAAGGTCATCTACTCCAGTGACGTGTAGAGTAAGATGTTCTTTTTTGTCAGCTTTAATGTTGTTAATAGTTACCACACTCAGCTTTTCGCACATTGGTAAACCCAAAATTGCAGGTCCTTCAACATCTACCAAGTAAAATGTTGACGATGTCCATTCAGAGTCTCTGTATAAACATTCAAGTGTTACTGCTCCGAAACAGTCTATACTTGTTCCATTGTAAGCTCTTAGCTTTGTCCTGCCACTCCTACTTTTTACATCCCTTGTGGGAAATCCTTGCTCATCCACCTTGTCAGGCATGATCTGTCTGAATATTCTTAAGGGTAGAGTGTTACCTTGGGCACCTGTGTCTATCTTGAACCGAATATATCTTTCTTTGTGCCTTTTAATTCCTGGTATTCGGAATTGTACCTTGCAGAAAGCCTGCGTTCTCTTTGGTTCATTACTGAAAGTTTAGTATCTTCACAGTATCAAATGTGGAAGGATCACTTTCTTCACTGGAGTCAAGGTCCTCAGTCATCATAAAGTGTGTTTGTTTTGATGACTCTCTGCTGTGAAGTTTGTGTTGAGCACTGTCTTGTTTCCTCTTGAAACATAATTTTATCCAGTGGCCCCTCTTTCTGCAGTAATGACATGTAGAGTCTTTAGCTGGACAGTGGTTTTGTATGTGGTTTAGGCCACAACATTTACACATAGCACCTCTGCTTGTGTTGTGTTTTTCTTGTTGCTTCGAACCAGTTGCTTTGTTTTGTTTGGGTTTATAGCTTTTTACTGCATCCACCTGGGCTGTTACTGTACCTTGCTGAATTTGTTTAATGTTTAGTGCTTGTGCCTCGTGTTTCCTGCCTTCATCCAGAAGTTGTTGTAAATTTAGTGTATCACTCTGGCTCAGTATCCATTTCTGGAACTCTGGCATTGGTGTGCTGAGAAGGATCTGTTCAATAATTCGCTCTTTTTCTTCTTCTTTGTTAAATTTGCATACACTTGTTTTCTCCTTGATGCGAGTGAAGAAATCATCTAGACTTTCACCAGGTTTCTGTCGCAGGTGGTGAAGTTCTAATCTTGCCGCTCTAAAGTTCGTGTGCTTTATTATTAGACGTTTTTCAAATTCGTCCAATATGGCTGCGGGGGTCTGTTGCCGACTCCACAGGCATGGCGCTAGCAAAACTGTTGTAAATTTTCAAACCTTCATCGTCCAATGCTTCTAGGATATATGGAGTTAAGGTTTGTCCTTCCAGACCAGTGGTCTTGGAATATAGATCTATGCGTTGGCGCCATAACAAGAAAGCTTCACTCTTATCATCTTGACCGGCGAATCTCATTTGCGGTGCGTTGCGATATTGTTTCGCCGCCATGGCTGACCTCGATGACGAAAATTAGCCGAATAAACTGTACTCACGTGTTATCGTGTAGCTGTTTTTTGCGTCAGTCCGGTATCGACCGCTGCCACCATGTAATGTTATGATGTATGTATATAAGCATTACCTCGTCATCTACACAAACACATATATGTTTCAGAAGGCACTCAGTAAAAGCATGTTCAGTTTGCAGCCATGTTTATTTACAGGATGTCGTACATGTCAAGATTCGCATTATATTACAATGTGTGGTTTCGTATTTATGTATTATATTACAAGTTACACTGGTCGGTGAATTTTTTTTTTTTTTTCCATTGAGATACTAGCTTGTTGAATAGATGGTATCTCAATATGTTGTGGTCAGTGCGGAGTCTGAAGATTATCACTTGTTCTCTTCTGTTGAGCTGGTTGTATGCATGATTTTGTGTGTGACCTGGATGCTCTACATCCCATTTGTTTCTGTATCTGATTCTGATAAAACTCTTTGACTCCTCGAAAGTTATGCTTGCATCAGGCTGAGGTAGATTTCCACCTTCCTTTGCCAATCTCTCAGCCTCTTCAGCTGGGGATGTTACAATGAGATGAGATCCATTGGATCACTACACTTTTGAATAGTTGACATAGTTTGTGGAGCACTATTCTGAGGTCATCCTGGTCTGTATTATTTTACCTTTTCAACATTGCAATTACTGACCATGCATCGGTAAAGAAAGAAACTTGTCTCTCTGTGCTTTCCTCTGTCATTATAACCTCTGCTGCAGTTTTCAAGGCCTCTGCCTCTGCTCTGAAGTTACTTGAGAATTGTCCTGTAGCCACTATGATTGTTCAGTCCGTCTATCCTTTCTTGGATGTGTTGATATGAGTGTGTCAATAGTGCAATGTCATCTGCGCATTCTAGATTCTCCAGTGTAGAGAATGCTATCCTTCTTATTCCTCTAGGGTCATCCACTGTGCCTGGCACATCTCCCAGTCTATGACAGTTAAAAACAGAGTGGTTGTTAAGGGGCATCCCTGCCACACTCCTGTTGTCATCTCAAAAGTTAGATTGCTCTTCCAAATACTGCATGTGAAATTAGCATACATGCTTTTGATGATGGAGACTATGTACTTAGGGATTCCATAAGTCCTCAGTATTTTCCATAGGCTGTACCTGTGTATGCTGTCGAATGCCATTCCAAAGTCAACAAACCTCCAACCATTACAGAATGCTTGCCAGTATTGACAATGATAATTAAAATGTAAAAACAGATTTGAGTGGAATTATACAGTACAGCACACGGAACATACACAATAAGAAAAAATATTAAAGAAAATAATAAGCATCCTTTTAAAAGAAACAATGTACATGTTTGAGTGGGGCGGGCTACGAAGAAAAGTAGTAAAAATGTTAAAATACATGAAAATGTAAGACTATTTTTCATGGTGCGCCAGGTTGGACAGAAAAAAAATATGTCTTATTCATTTGGTTCTTGCTAAAACTCGGAAGCAGAATGAAACTGCTTTTGTGGCTGCATCATCAGAAATAACAGTATTCTGTGTGGAATACAGCTCAACACATTCTTTCTGTCTTTTATATTAGGAGTATTTTAATTTTATACATGCGCTACAATATAGTAGACGGAAATTGTGTCATGAATGCCACACTAAATTTTGGAAAAAAAAGATGGTACCTAAAAAAAACACCTAAAGACACATAGCTTTTGAATTTAGACTACTTTAGGTAGTTTTTTTCCAACTACTTTGGGCCAAAAACCAAAATTTGATCTAGGTGGCGTTCTTCAACTAATGAAGGAAAATGACACCTAGACAGGACCTAAAAAATTATAAATCTAGGTGAAACCCCCCCCCCCCCCCCCCCCCCCCCCCTCCTACCCCCCCCCCCCCCCTCCCCCCTCCTCCCCTCCCCCCCCCAGGAGTGGCAATGCTGGTGTTATCGCACAATCTGCTAATGAAAAATGTGCATGTGTTTTCTTTTGTTTTCTAAAAGTTTCTATTCTTTTGTTTTCGAAAAGTTTCTAGTAGATTTATTGTATAAATATGTGCGATTTCAGAAATAAACTCAGTTTGTTCTCAGTAATTCTAATGTGCGCTTACTAGCTATCTTCGGTTATACCCGCAATATCTCTGTAACCTCCTTAATGCCCAAATAACTTGTTATTTTGAAATCACAAAGTTTTCCTTGCATATACGCGTAAACACAATAAGAAGTAAGCACACTATGTTGTCTTATTTTGCACGAATATGTTTAACATCTTTTGAAGACTTTTCTAGTTTAAAATTTTTTTTTTCTAAAACTGTTATTTTCAATCAATCAATACCCTTAAGCTCCCCAAGGAGCAGGCCTTCAACAAACACATGCCAAGTCTTCTTGTCCTGTGCCATCCGCTCAAGTTCCCTCCATGTTTTCCTCATCATTTTCACCTCTGTTTCCAGTTCTCTTCTCCACTGTTTTTTGGTCTACCTCTGCCTCTCTTTCCCTGTGGATTCCAGAACAAGGACTGCCTTGTAATGCTATCAACAGGTTTAATCAATGTGTGTCCTATCCATCGCCAGCGTCTTCTTCTCAGCTCTTGTTCCACTGGCAATTGTCTGGTTCTTGTCATCAATTCCCCATTTGTGACTTTGTCATACCATTTCAGTCCTTCAATTCTACGCAAGCACCCGTTTATAAAAGTCTGTAGCTTTTTGATTGTTGTTTTTGTTGCTCTCCATGTCTCAGAGCCATACAATAGGACTGACCTGACACTTGAGTTGAAGATTCTTATTTTCGTGCTGGACTTGATTTCTCTTGTTCTCCATATGTTTCCCAATGCAATGAAAGCTCCTCTTGCTTTTTGTATTCTTATTTTGATATCACTGTCTGTCCCTCCAACTTTGTCTATATTACTTCCAAGATATGTGTACGATTCTACATCTTTTAGTGGTTTCTTCAAGTTCAACCTTATTATCATTTCTTGCATTTATTCTTATAATCTTTGTCTTTTCCCTGTGTATTTTCAGGCCCAGTTGTTGTGACCTCTCATCGAGAATTTTCATTTTCTCTTGCATCTGATTATGGTTAGTGGACAGAAGAGCCAAGTCATCAGCAAAATCCAGATCATCATGTTGTTTAGTCAGATTCCACTGGATTCCATTTCTGTTGTGTGATGTCGATGTTTTCATAACCCAATCTATTGTTAGTAAGAAAAGAAATGGAGACAAGAGGCATCCCTGTCTCACTCCCGTTCTAATCCTAAACGAATCTGTAAGTTGTCCTCCATGAAGAACTCTGCATGTCATGTTTTCATAGGTCGTCTTTATTAAGTTAATGATCTTCATGGGAACTCCATAATGCCTCATCAATTTCCAAAGCAATTCTCAGTCTACACTGTCAAAAGCCTTTTCATAGTCCATGAATCCGATGTATAGCGGTGAACTCCATTCCAGACTTTGTTCAACTATATGGAAATATAGTTGCGTAAACATTTCAACAGTGAAAACGTGTCACGATTTCGATGCGTTTTTAATGGCGGCTAGTATATTTGTTGTTAGTTTTCTGTCTAGCTGGACCCCAAGGTAAATTGAATTTTCTTTACAACTGATTTTAGCACCATCAAGAGTGATTTTAACTTTAGTCCTTGCTAGTTTGTTGCTGGGAGTGAAAATCGTGTAGACAGTTTTGCTGACATTGATCTTCAGTTTCCACAAGTTGCAATAGGCTGATATTGTAGTGAAGGCTTTTCTTAATCTCTCTGCGGCTAGGTGCTAGTGTGATCCACTAGTCCAGTGGTGGCCAAGCTAAGGCTGGCCGAGCGCCAGATTATGGTAAAGGGCAACACCAGAGGGCCAGACCTATAAAATCCTTAAAAAATAACGTTCTGAGATTTAGTTTTACATATATAATGAACCACATACAGAAAGCAATGGCAAACTACTGTACTGCACATCTGCCAAGGCATGTATACCAGTCTTCGGACTGAAATTACTGTTAAAAAAAATATAATGAATCTGTTGTTTTAATTTGTTTTGTAATTTGTAATATGACATGTAATTATTTATTTCAAACATACATTTGTGTGTTATTTCATTGTGAAGAGTGTGGCTTATCAAAACTTTTCCAGTGATTTGAAGTCAACTTCCATTTGTGACGTAACAATTCTGAGAACATGGGATAATACAGAGTCAGTTAATCTGTTTCTTGTCTTGGATATGATAAGCTTCATGGCAGAAAATGTTGTCTCACAAAGATATGTGCTACCAAATATAGAGCACACTTTTGGGGCCCCATTTTCTCAGAAGTGGGTAACGTTCATTTGGTAGTAATTTCCACAAATCGGCTCCAGTTGCTTCTGTTGTGTTGATGAATGGGTCACATTGGCATTCACATAACTGTAATAGTAGTTCTGCTGGCTGAGACTCCACTGTGCACTTGAATGGGTTGTTAAAAAGTTCCATTTGTGGACGAAACATCTCAAAATCTTGAAATCGACGATCAAACTCAGAAATCAGCTGTTCAATGTCATCTGTGTACCTCCTGAAGTTAACACTCTCTTTCTCAGACAGCTGTTTACAACAAGGAAACTGAAACAGGTCATTCTTTTGTAAAGACAGACTAAATAGGCTCAGTTTCTTTTTGAAGCCATCAACATAGCCCATCATTTGAAAAATTGTTTGCCTTGTTCCTTGTAACTGCAAATTTATTACATTCAAATGTTGTGTTTTATCTGTGAGAAATGCCAAGTGCTGAGTGAAATGAATCTCTTTGAATTTATTTTGAAGATCAATTGAACATGGTAAGTTGTCTCGCAGGAAGTCAAATATTTCATCCTTCAGTTCACAAAATCTTATTAAACATTTTCCTCGACTAAGCCATCTCACCTCAGCATGAAGCAGGAGATCACCGTAAACAGAATCCACTTCTTCTAAAAATGTAAGGAACTTCCTTTCCCGAACACGCGCGTCTGTTCATGGGCAGCAAAAGCCTTAGGACTTCGACGCCTTCAGGGAAGCACCTATTTTTAATTTTTTATATTTATTTAAGTTCTTATGTGTCCTATCTAGCCTTCACTTTCTATCCTTTCCCTGACGAAGGCCTTGTGGCCGTAACGTTGGCTATTTCTTTGTCCTCGTAAAAGAGAGAGAGAGAGAGAGGGAGGGAGGGAGGGAGGGAGGGAGAGGGAGAGGGAGAGGGAGAGAGAGAGAGAGAGAGAGAGAGAGAGAGAGAGAGAGAGAGAGAGAGAGAGAGAGAGAGAGAGAGAGAGAGAGAGAGAAAAAAAAACTTTCACACTCGAAAAGTTTATCTAACGCTAGATGTGCTCCCGACTGTCAGAACATACCAGAATGTTTTTGTAATATATCAAAGAGTGTGTTGGTGAAGCTAAGTGAATAGGGTTTACTTGTTTTTCTTATAGACAGACAGGCAGGCAGGCAGACACAGAGTGAGAGAGAATAGGAGAGAGATCAGGCAGACAGACAGAAAGAGTGTGTGTGAGATAGGTAGGCAGGTAGATGGGATAGATATACTGGCAGGAAGACAGGCAGACATGCTGACAGACAGACAGGTACAAAGATAACTAGATAGGCAGACAGACATATAGATAGATAGACAAACAAACAGACAGATGTCTCAATATCCATATTTTGAAACAATGCACTATAGACAGTGTACTGACCTCCTTTGGATGCAATCATGAAGCCCTGGGCATCGCTGTGGCTGTGATGAAGTTGAAGGTCACTTGGTTGGTCTGGCTAATGTTTGTTATCATTGGCGGACTTGCTTATGTCACTTCCCCCTGTGTTGTCATTTCCCCCCTGTGTTGTCATTTCCGTGATGCTTAGTCTGTTGTTGGAGGTGAGACAGGGGTTTGCCGGCCTCTTGCCCAGATCAAAGTGAATAAATGTGAACATAATAACCTGTAATAGAAATAGTAATAACAATAAGTTTAAAACGATATGTGCAAATTCATTATTTTTTTTTTAAGCATGTATAAATGCAATGAGATTGTCCGACTGGTGTCAAGTGTGCCATGACTGCAGGCAGAATACACTATACTTGTACAATAGTACACACAAATTTCCATCAAGAAATTAAGGACTGTTCTGGAAAACGGTAGAGAGAGAGAGAGACAGAGAGGGGGGAGAGGGGAGAGAGGGGGAGGGGGAGAGAGGAAGAGGGAGGGGGAAAGAGAGAGGGAGAGAGAGGGAAAGAGAGAGAGAGGGAGAGAGAGGGAAAGAGAGAGAGAGGGGAGAGAGAGAGAGAAATAAAGCTACCTAATATAAAAAATTCAATTTAAAATATTAAAATGACAAGTAAATGCTCAAGGAAACGTTGAAATAACTGAAACAGAATTGTCGTTAAATGTGTGTACAAGATTTCATGACATGTGAATGCAGACGTATTTTGAATGATATGTAATAATCAGTTTTGACAGACTTGGGAAGGGAATTCCATGCTAAAGATGATAGACAGACAGGCAGGCAGGCAGACAGACAGACAGGGAGCAAACAAAACAACACTTGGGCAGCTCTATATAGGATATATCAGATCTATAATGGACTACAACCTCCCCTTGCAAACAACAGCATCTGAGATGCTCTTGTAACCAGGTTCTTCTTCTTCTTTGATCCTTAGCCGCCGACCATCAAAGCAGTCAGTGGCCATTATGCCTGGTGGCGTCTTGTAGGGCAACAACAAATTGATTCCACTTTGCTCGGTCGGTGGCCATCCTTCGTACAGTGCCCCAACTCTGGTTCATTCTTTGCATCTCAGCCTCCACAGTCCTCCGCCAAGTTGTTTTTGGTCGGCCTCTCTTTCATTTTCCTTCAGGGGTCCATAGCATAGCTGTTCTTGTGATGGCATCGGGGTCTCTTCTGAGGACATGGCCAACCCAGCTCCAGCGTCTGCCAGCTATGATGGTGTGCATGTCCTCTTGCTTGCTCCGAGTAAGCAGATCTTGGTTGGTGATGGTATTCGGCCAAAAGATTTTGTACTCTGTTAACCTGGTTACATCAATAGTTTTAATGTAACCAGATTAACAAAGTACAAAACCAGGCCCTCCATCTGTGGGGGTATAAAGTCAACACCAACAGCAGCCTGTGAGATTGACGCAAATATAGAACCACTAGATATAAAAAGAGAAAAGGCAACCATTAAAGCTGTGGAAAGATACAGACGTTTCCCTCTAAAACCACCCAAACAGAGAACAAATAGACAAATGGACACAAAAAACTAGACTAAAACAAAAGTGTCCAATACTCATAGCGGAAGAATTAAATACAAGACACTATCTACCAGAACACAGAGAAGAATTAAGAAAAGTGAATACAATCCACCAAATACTGCCCCAGATAAAAACCAAACTCCTTGAGATACCAGGCCATTTAAGCATTCGAGGCAATGAGAGTGCTGACAAACTGGCAAAGAAAGGAGCAAATATGCCACAACCGAACATTCTCATCAACTTAAGAACCACAAAATACATGATACACAACAGAAAAACGATGGACTGCTAGGCCACCGGCTCAACTGCAAGAGCATTATAAGCAGAAATGTCTCAGCCAAACCCTAGAGATAGTTTGAACAACTTAAGCCGCAGAGATCAGAGTACAATCTTCAGGTTGAGAAAAGACATATACCTCTGAACAAGTACTTGCACAGAGTGACCTCAGACCATGCACAATACTGCAACCACTTAACAGACAGAAGGAAGAAACAGTCAAACACCACCTCCTGGAATGCCTGGCACTAGGAGACCTGTGGATGCAATAGCTACCACCAAACCCCTCCATCACCAACACCCTGTATGGAGATATAGTGCAACTGAAAAAAAAGATATGTAACTTTCAAAAGGAAAAAAAGAGTGAAAACTCGTAACTGTTGCTGAGTTATTTGCCGGTTGAAGATCATGCACTGAGTATGGTTACTTTAGTGATCTTTTGTTCATCGTGCTTTGTTATTATTATTACGCGAATTAGGGTGAAGGTGTTCATACAACTCAGTAGCATGGTATGAAGAAGTAATTCATGTAACTTGAACTCAGCAACATTAATGAAGTAATTAATGCCTTCAGGTTGAGTCCGTAATATTTAATCACATGTACACACAGGATGATCATTTCAAATAGGAGCAGAACATAAGTCCGTATAAGTCATGCATAAATTAATCAATAACGTAGACTGCTGGTTTACGTGTCAATGTCCGTTTAAGGATACAATGCAGTATTGTCGTCAGAACATCACAGCTATATGCACGCGCAGCTAGACATGGCTACCTGCCGACAGTGAGACTGCGAGTCTGAATATTCATACGAATTTGACGATTATTCTCCTCCTTCTGAGGATTCTAATTAAACACTAACCTCCGTAAGTTTCCTCTCATATAGAGTTCTAGGACTGACCCTGGTCCATCATAAATGCAAATATAAATGGCTATATCATGCCATTGAATTGGAAGGTTAGAAAAACGCAGCTATTCAGCTTGGCGGTCAAGTAACAAAGGGTAGCGTCTCCTAGTTACCGACTGTGACCCAAACAACGCTAGACACGTCATAATCGATCGTGTATGGAGCGTTCAATAATTGAAACATCTATCGCAATATATTAAATGTCTTAACCTTTACAATTGCACGTCTGCTAACCTTTAGCAGACGGCGTTAATAGCATATACCGTAACAGTAACCTAGGGGATCAGAAAAGTCCAAGTCAAAAGTTTGTTTTGGAAAATATAGTTATTTTTGTAAGTGTTTGATGGGTTTATTATTATTTTTAAATGAATTAGTAAATATTTTAAAATTTCTCAGTTTTAATTTCTAACATGGTAAGTATATACATCTTTATTCAGGGTGTCCACAAAGTCTCAGGATAATTAAACATTTTTATTAAAAGTACAAAT
This sequence comes from Oreohelix idahoensis, assembly GCA_024509875.1. NCBI lineage: Eukaryota > Metazoa > Mollusca > Gastropoda > Stylommatophora > Oreohelicidae > Oreohelix > Oreohelix idahoensis. The sequence continues at coordinate 33,582 of JAMPIV010000451.1, forward strand.
GAAGAGATAACTCTGTGCATAATATAATAACATTATCAAAGTTTTTTTTCCACATAATTTAGTAAACTTCTACGTGGGCACCATTAGTCGCATGAAACACACATTAAGATGGTATTCAATTTCCATCCATGCCCGCTCTAACATCGCTTCATCAATGGTGGCAATGGCATCAGTGATTATTTCCTCAAGGTCGTTGATGCTCCGAACCTTAGTCTTATAACACATCTCTATATAAACAAATCCAACGGAGTGGCATTGGGAGAACGAGGTGGCCAGAGAATTGGTCCTCCTATTCCAACCCACCTTTCTGGAAATGTTTTGCCAACTGGCAAAACCTGCTGGAACATGACAGTTTGTAATAGGTTTTCCAACTGTGGTACCACAAATTCCCTCAGAATGTTATGGTGAACATCTGCATTAATAGTTTTTCTCTAAAGAAAAATGGCCCACTGATGCAATTCTGCGTGATGCCACACCACACATTAACCTTTGCACTATCTGCTTGAAGCTCCATGGTCTAATGAGTGTGCCCTGATCCCCAAATTATGAACTGTGACTATTCAGCTGTCCAGAGACATGAAAGGTTGTCTCATGGCTAAAACAGATACGTTTACAGAAGTGTTCATTAAAACAAAATGTCAACAATTTGAAACTTATTCTTAATTATGCAACAAACTGCACAGAGCTATCTCTTTGATTGAATAAACTTTTCAAACTGTATGGAGACTGTGTTGACATCCTGTACATGCGCGCACGTGTGTGTATATATATATATATATATAGATATATATATATATATATATATATATATATATATATATATATATATATATATATATGGGCTGTGATTGATTAAAAAACCTTAATCGATTAATCAAATTTCTTTAATCGAAGTTCAGTCTGTCAGTGTCAAACAATTTGTAAAGAAAAAAAAATCATAACTAATAAATAACATTTATTTTTTAAATCACTTAGGACAATTTACTTGTTATAAAGCAACATCATCTTGAAAAGCATACCTGTCAACCTATACAGGAAAGGGATATCTGTACAGGACTTTTTAATTTGTAACAGTGTACAGCAGGGGTTCCCAACCTGGGGTGCCTGCACCCCCAGGGGGTGCAAGATGGCATTTCAGGGAGTGCAACAAAGAAGCCTAAGGTCAAGAGTCTCACGCTTAACCAACTGAGCTATCAACGTCGTTAAGATGAAATTACTTTTCTAGGGGATGCGAACATTAATCAAACATTTCCTAGGGGTGCAGGGAATAGAAAAGGTTGGCTGGTGTACAGGCATACAAGCAGTTTGTATAGGTGCTTTGTTTTGTTTTTAAATTTTTTTTTCCTCTTTAAATTACTTTTTTTTTCAAGCCCTGACATTTAAAAAAAAATGATCTATCAAACCCCACCAACCCCTGATTTAAAAAGCGGAAGTTTCATTCCGCATGATCTACCAAACCCCTCATGTTTATTCCACCCTATCTTGTATCTTATATGATTAAAAATATAACCATGACATTTTTCTTAGAAATATGCTGATAAAAATGAAATGAATAATTTATATCAAATCTTTTTTTACTACATTATATTTTAAGCCTCTCAAATGACTGAGGATGTATCTAAAAAACATACGCTAGTTGACCAGGACAGACTATTTAATGTATTTAATGTAGGATAAACATGGACACCTGTTGCAAAGACATTAAATGATTTGTTGACATTTAAAATATTGCAAAGGGTGTCTGTATTGCATATAATGCAACACATTCAAAATTAAAGGAATTATGTTGCTAATTTTGGCTAAACATGTGTGATTGTTTTTTTAAAACTATTTTTAAACTGTTCATCTTCTGAATTACAAAAACTTTTGTGTAAAGTTTATTTTGACTTTGCAAGGTTGTTATTGGTATTGTGCAGGATTTTTTTATCTCAGGAGGTTGAGAGGTGTGTAAAAGTATAATGAAAATATCGAAAATTTACAACCTTCTTCTTCTTCGTACACTCTCAGACGTCCACTTGAATGTTCTCAAAGAAAGCAGTAGTCAGTTTGAGGCTATTTGAATCACCGTAAAGCTTTTCCATGAAAGGAGCTGGCGTCGGCCATATGCACTTTCTCTGTACCACATATAAGAGGCAACTTTGAAGCAGATGTTCAGCAGTCATTTTATCAGTGCCACAGTTACACTGATCGGTAGTTCCTATCTTTAGCTTGTAGAATAGATGGTATCTCAATCTGCTGTGGCCAGTGCAGAGTCTGAAGATTACCACTTGTTCTCTTCTGTGGAGCTGGTAGTAAGTATCATTCTGTGTGTGTGCCCTGGATGTTCTACATTCCATTTGTTTCTGTATCTGATTTTGATAAAACTCTTTGCCTCCTCAAAAGTTATGCTTGCATCAGGCTGAGGTAGATGTGAACCTTCTTTTGCCATTCTGTCAGCCTCTTCATTGCCGGTGATGTTACAGTGAGATGGGATCCATTGGATCACAACACTTTTGAATTGTTGACAAAGTTTGTGGAGCACTATTCTGAGATCATCCAGGTCTGTATTATTTTGTCTTTTCAACATTGCAATTACTGACTGTGCATCAGTAAAGAAAGCAACTTGTCTCTCTGTTTTGTGTTTTCTTCTGTCAATAGAACTTCTGCTGCAGTTTTTAAGGCCTCTGCCTCTGCTCTGAAGTTGCTGGAGAATCGTCCTGTCGCCACTGACAGCCTTTTTTCTGCACCAGTGCTTAAGGTCAGAAAGACACCCCCACCTCCATTTTCTGTTGCATTTGTTGCTGAGCCATCTGTGTATGCATGGGTCCAGGTGTTGCATGGATAATGTTTCTCTATGTATATTATCGCTATGGATTTTCTATCTGTTGCAGTTTGACTCTTTTTCTTTCAATTCCAGGAATGTTTTCTATCATTTCAGGGAAACAATTTTGTTTCCAAACTGGAAGCGTGTGTGCAGTGTAGATGGGTTTAACAGTGGATATTTCATCTATGGAAACAGCTCTCATTTGTGGTTTGGTTGATTCTACAAAATTGCTTCGTTTGAGTCTTTGCCTTCTAAGAACATTTATTCTATGGCACATTGCGTGGTCTGTTAGTCTTTTGAATTTTTCAGCCTGTTGTTGAGCCCCTGCAGTCTCTTCTATCCATCATTGGCTGGAGGCATGTAATCTTTTCGAGTTCTTTTATAGGTGTTGACTTCATGCCTCCCGTTATAATTCTCATTGCTTGATTTTGGAGTCTGCTAATTTTATCGAAGTTTGCCTTAGCTACTGTTGCCCATGCCGCAATGCCATATTCAAGGACTGGCCTCACTCGCCCTGTGTACAACGTCTTAAGCACTTTCTCATCTGCACCTCAAGTTGTTGCAGCAAGTTTTTTCATAATTGCCATTCTTTGTCTAGAAGGAAGAAATAAAGAAAGCCATAAAGCTTCTAAGAGATGGAAAAGCGTCTGGACCTGATGGCATTCCAGCAGAGGCCATCAAAGCAGATATCGACACGGCTACAGAGATGTTATATAAATTACTTGGTAAAGTCTGGGAAAAGGAAGAGATACCAGCAGAATGGAAGGAAGGATATCTGGTTAAGTTGCCTAAGAAGGGAAATTTACAAGAGTGCACAAATTATAGAGGAATAATGTTACTATCAGTGCCAGGAAAAGTATTAAACAGGATTATCCTTGAGAGATTAAAAGAGTCCATAGACAAGAAACTGAGAGATGAACAAGCAGGTTTTCGACAAAACAGATCATGTACAGACCAGATAGCCACTTTGAGAATAATAGTTGAACAAAGTCTGGAATGGAATTCACCACTATACATCGGATTTGTGGACTACGAAAAGGCATTTGACAGTGTAGACAGAGAATCACTTTGGAAATTGTTGAGGCATTATGGAGTTCCCCTGAAGATCATTAATTTAATAAAGAAAACATATGAAGACATGACATGCAGAGTTCTTCACGAAGGACAGCTTACAGAACCGTTTGGGATAAGAACAGGAGTGCGACAGGGATGCCTCTTGTCTCCATTTCTTTTTCTTGCTGGCAATAGATTGGGTTATGAGATCATCGGCAACACACAACAGAAATGGAATCCAGTGGACTCTGACTAAGCAGTTGGATGATCTGGATTTTGCTGATGGCTTGGCTCTTCTGTCCCATAGCCGTAATCAGATGCAGGACAAATTAAAAACACTTGATGAGAGGTCACAGCAATTGGGTCTGAAAATACACAGGGAAAAGACAAAAATAATGCGAATAAATGCAGGTAATGATAACAGGGTTGAACTTGAAGAAACACCAATACAAGATGTAGAATCATACACATATCTTGGCAGTAATATAGACAAAGTTGGAGGGACAGACAGCGATATCAAAATAAGAATACAAAAGGCAAGAGGAGCTTTCATTGCATTGGGAAATATATGGAGATCAAGAGAAATAGGATCCAACACGAAAATAAGAATCTTCAACTCAAATGTGAAGTCAGTCCTATTGTATGGCTCAGAGACATGGAGAACAACAAAGACAACAACCAAAAAGCTACAGACTTTCATAAATGGGTGCTTGCGTAGAATAGAGGGATTAAAATGGTATGACAAGGTTACCAACGTGGAACTGATGACAAGAACTAGACAAGTGCCAGTGGAACAAGAAATGAGAAGAAGACGATGGCGATGGATAGGACACACACTGAGAAAACCTGTTGATAGCATTACAAGGCAGTCCTTGTTCTGGAACCCCCCAGGGCAAGAGAGGCAGAGGAAGACCAAGAAGTACATGGAGAAGAGAGTTGGAAACAGAGGTGAAAATGATGAGGAGAACATGGAAAGAACTTGAGATGATGGCACGTGACAGGAGGACTTGGCATGTGTTTGTTGAAGGCCTATGCTCCTGTGGGAGTGGAGGGTTATGAATGAATTCTTTGTCTAGCTCTCATTCGATTTCTGTCAACCTGTTTTTTCCAAGTCAGACGGCGATCAAAAATAATGCCTAGGTAGTTTGGATTTTCATTTAAATGAAGATTTTCTCTGTTTAGTACTAGTTGGAAGCTCTGAAGTCTAGTTGAGAGGGAAAATACAGCGTACATTGTTTTCTCTTCATTAATCTTCATGAGCCATGTTTTGGCCCACTCTTCCAGTGATGTTAGTGCTTGCTGCATCAGAATGTTTGCAGTAGTGATATATTCCTCAGAGATCCACAAGGCTAAGACATCTGCAAAGGATGCATTGTGTGCTATTTGTTGAATATTGTCAGTTATGACATTTATGTATGCAAGGAACAGTGTAGGTGACAGGACTCCCCCTTGTGGGACTCCCTGCTCTAATATAAACTTTTTACTAGTCTATCCTTGCAGCTGTACTCTGGCGGTTTTATTTTCAAGGTAGTGATTAATCCATTTGTACATTTGCCCACATACACTTCTCTGTAGTTTGACTTTCAATCCCTCTTTCCATACTCTATCAAAAGCTTTTTCTAAATCTACCCAAACACTAGCGTGTTTTTTTTTTTTCGTGGAAGGCATCTTCAATTTCCTGAGCTATATATGTGATTTGATCTTCAGTGGATCTGTGTTGTCTGAATCCTGCTTGTTGATGGTTTAATAGGTGTTTGCTTTCCAGGTGCCACATCAGTCTGGTATCAATCATGCGCTCCATCAGTTTTCCTACACAACTTAGTAGGCCGATCAGTCTGTAACCATTTGGTTCTTTCAGGTCCTTGTCTTTCTTTGGTATAGGTAACAGTATAGCTTCTTTCCATGCCTGCAGGACAATTCCTCTTTTCCAACTGTAGTTCAGTACTGCCAGAAGCTTCTTTTTTGCCCTTGCGCCAAGACCTATTAACATTTCATTGGTTATTCCAAATTTGTCATCATATGCTCTTCAAGTGCAATCTGTGTGTTGTCATGAATCAACTGTTCATCTGTGACGATTTTCTTCCTGTCAGCGGGGACATCAATGTGATTTGCGCTAGCAAAGTATTATATAAATACATATGCAGCTTTTTTGCCTATCAGCATATTGTCGCAGTGTTTGAGTGCGATTTGTTTGTAATGAGATCCTTCGTTGTTTAAGGCTCTAACCAGTTTCCATAGCTTATTGCCGTCTTTATCTAAGTTTAGATATTCTGTTTTTTCTCTCCAGCAGTCTCTTGTTGTTTTATTTAAAGTTTTTCGGTATTTTGCAGTGGTGGCTTTGAGTAATGTGTTTGCTTCAGTTGTTTGTTCTCTTTCTGCTGTGTTTCTGACCTCTGTTACTTCATCTTTGAGCCTTTGATGTTCTGCAGCCCAGTAAGGTTGTAATTTTTTTCTTGCCCCTCTGGGAATGGAATCAGCGGCTGCTTGTAGTATGGCTCTATTTAGGCTTTTGACAATCGTTTTCATATTGCCATGCGTTAATGGTTTCACAAAACCTGTCTGACAACATTGAAAACTTGTCCCAGTCAGCTCGTTTGTAGTTCCATCGAGAAAGTAGTTTTACTTCCGGCGGAACAAATTCCATATTTATGACCAGCTTTATTGGTTTATGGTCACTACCTGCTAGCTGATCAAGCACATGTCTGTCTATTTTGTGTCTGATATCTCCTGTAGAAAAGGCTAGATCTGGAGTGGAAGTAGTGTGCCATCTTCTGGAGTAAAAACTGGGGTTGTCGTCGGGACTGTTGATTAGGTGAAGATTTGTATCTATCTCCCAGTCCTCCACTTCGTCTCCTCTGTTGTCTGTATCTATTCCCTGCACCCCTAGGAAATGTTTGATTAATGTTCGCATCCCCTAGAAAAGTAATTTCATCTTAACGACGTTGATAGCTCAGTTGGTTAAGCGTGAGACTCTTGACCTTAAGCTTCTTTGTCGCACTCCCTGAAATGCCATTTTGCACCCCCTGGGGGTGCAGGCACCCCAGGTTGGGAACCCCTGCTGTACACTGTTACAAATTAAAAAGTCCTGTACAGATATCCCTTTCCTGTATAGGTTGACAGGTATGCTTTTCAAGATGATGTTGCTTTATAACAAGTAAATTGTCCTAAGTGATTTAAAAAATAAATGTTATTTATTAGTTATGATTTTTTTTTTCTTTACAAATTGTTTGACACTGACAGACTGAACTTCGATTAAAGAAATTTGATTAATCGATTAAGGTTTTTTAATCAATCACAGCCCATATATATATATATATATATATATATATATATATATATATATATATATATATATATATATATATATGCGCGCACGCACACACGTGCGCGCATGTACAGGATGTCAACACAGTCTCCATACAGTTTGAAAAGTTTATTAAATATTCAATCAAAGAGATAGCTCTATGCAGTTTGTTGCATAATTAAGAATAAGTTTCAAAGTGTTGACATTTTGTTATAATGAACACTTCTTTAAACGTATCTGTTGTAGCCATGAGACAACCTTTCATGTCTCTGGAAAACTGAATAGACACAGTTCAGAATTTGGGGATCAGAGCACTCTCATAAGACCATGGAGCTTCAAGCAGATAGTGCAAAGGTTAATGTGTGGTGTGGCATCATGCAGAATTGCATCAGTGGGCCATTTTTCTTTAGAGAAAAACTATTAATGCAGATGTTCACCATAACATTCTGAGGGAATGGGTTTTGCCTAATTCCATATCATAAACATCATAGCAAATGCTGCCACATTTAAGCAAATCAATAGATTAAAATTTGTTTTAATTGATTTTACATTTTTTTACCGATTAATCAATTAATGAATTGTTAAAGATCCCAGCCCTTTCATTCAAAATTAATTGTTGATGATAATATATAATATATAGGCTAATTGAATGATTCTTAGTTTTAATTTGTGAATAATTGTTAAATGTATTTGCCTCTTGTTGAATGTAGCTTTGGCCATGCCTATTCTCTTCTTGATTTATGTTTCACGTCTGTCTCTGTATGACCAAGATATGAGAAATTCTTTTTTTATTTTAAATTCTTGAATTTTGGAGACGAAAGAAAAAAACTACAAAATGGTAACAAAAACTAGATCTAGGTGCTAAAACCTATGAATGGCAACTCTGGTCCAGTATGCAAGATGAGAGGGACAGCAGAATGTAAGACAGGCCTGCGCACCAAATTCTTAACCTTTTGAAAATAAAGTTCGATCGACTTGGCATGTGTTTGTTAAGGCTTGGGCAGTTAAATGATACAGATAGATTTATCTCTAGGCCTATATAGGCTAGCATAATGGTTTACTTACGAGTGGTGATGATTCTGGTTTAATTAGAGCACGAGCAAGATAGAGCAGAAACGTAGGCTGCAGAAACGTAGGCTACAGAAATTAAGCCTGTAGGCTAATCAGATCACGTCCAACTACATTAATGACTCTTGCGGACAATGAACTCTGTTCACATCGTGAAAACGCATTTAAAAAAAAAAACATTTTAGAATCGCCCGGCGACTAGAGTTCCGTAACATATAAAATGTTGGAAATACAGTATTTACATTTAGCGCCCACTGGAATTCGTCCTGAGTTGTCGAGTGAGTGACCTTTCCGCAAAGAGGTATCGATGTGTAAATAAACATAAACGTTTCCAACTTATTCCGCCGAATTAAAACCTTTATTAACCATTGTAATATGTTGTTTAATATTTTTATTGTGTCTATTTTTACTTGTTTATACAGTGACTATTAATAATTCGGTCACATTTCACAATGTTAGTTCGAAAGAATGAGCACTGATACACAGTACTGATAATTTGTTTTGTTTGTGAGAGTTGTGAGTTAGAGTGAGGGTGTGTGAAAACAGGAAAGTTAAACAATAGTTTGGAACCAGCAGGGTACTGTTTGTCAGATACCTAGAGGAATTAATGTGGCGACATGCAGGCAGAAATGATGACCCTTTCTTTCTTCTTCGCCTATCTAGCTAAAAATTATGCTCTGTAACGAGAGCACACTTTTGTCTCAGAAGGCAATACATGGTTCGTCATTTTCTTCTCCCCCCCCAATAGAGTATGGTGCGTCCTTGCTGGGAGACCGCAAGCAATCATTCATCTGCTCTTACAGTGCCGGCTTCTTCTAGCAATTTATTTGTACAAGATGATGTTGCTAAGCTCCATGCTCAAACTCATATTGGTAATTTCCTATCTTTCGTACCTTTTTGCTCCGCAGTGAATATGTATAGTTAGGTGTTGTTTCGTAGCGCTTAGGGTTAGGATTAAAATTAGGACTAGGGTTTGTGTTAGGGTTAGTGTTAACCATAATACTAACCCTAACTGCTACGAAACAACACCTAACTACATATATTCACTGCGGACCAAAAAGGTACGAAAGATAGGAAATTACCCTCATATTACTTTCCTCTTACGACATACTTAAGTTTTGTCTGTGGAACGGAATTACTCAACCTTGTGCCAGAAAACTACCCATGCGCTAGACATGCAAGTTTTCCCACACTCCTCAAGTTAAAGTAAATTGTATTGTCAACGTTTGTCTTATTTGTACATATTAAAGAGAAGTCACGAATTGTGGCGCTAAATGTTTGTAATATTAAAGGGAAGTCACTCTTGATATCGAGACGTACTGTGCTGCTAAATGATAGGAAACTCTATACAGAGCGATACAACAGAAATTAATGAAGATAAACAGAAATCCCGTTCAACCTCTGATGGGTTATAATTAGGATATATATTGTTTTCAATTCCAAATAATATGAACAACTGCCGACATGAGAAAGTGGCATCACATTTGAAAATAGGGATGCTCACAATTGTGCTTAGGCCTATACGTTAAATAATAAAATAAAAAACAAACAAACAAAATCAAGAAGAAACTATGAACAAGAATAATATTAAAGTGGAGGGGTGTATAGGCCTGGTGGTTCTAGTTATATAACGGACTTTACCAGATATTTAATTGACTTTCATCTGTTTAAAGTCACATGCATTGTAAGAACAGCATCAGACCTTCACATTCCCAGCCACTATATATTAACATGTGTTCGTGTTAAATATTGTTTGACTATATTATGCAGTTCCCTAGGTCTGTCTATTCTCAACACCTCCTCTATATTTATAGGTAAGTTGGATGCCTGCAAATAATCCAATATTGGTATTCTCATTTGGTCATACCTCTTACACTTTAACAAGAAATGTTCTATATTATTGTCTTGAAGACATCCTGCACAGTGGCGGGCCCACCTGGGTCATAACTCCCAAGTGTCTCCGCCTCCTGTTGTCTTATGTAGAAAATGAACCCACTCCACCTTGGTTGCAGCTTTAAAATCCACAATTCTGCCAGCCGGAGGCAATTGTGAAAGTAACCCTTATGTTGAAAACAAATTATTGTGCCACAGCACACCACGACTAGGGACAGCCACTGACCCACCTGCGCAAAGCCAACGAGGGTTGAAGCCATTGCACGCTAGCAACTATAATCTACTTGCACCGATGTATTTAATGTAATTAATAATGTAATTAATATTTATGGATCAGCGATGGTTGATAAGGGTATCATAAGGACGATATTCAAACACAAAGGGAAAGAAGCGGGATTGGAGGGAGGTCTCGGCATGCTTGTTCATGATGTGTCACGGATTGCCTCCCCTTAGCTCTGCAGTAGTGGTCCACCAGTGGCCAAAACTCAAGAGTATCTAAAATGGGTTGTCAAAGGTGTCTACCTTCGCACAAGATTACTCTTGGCAGTGTTGTAGATAGAAGGGTAATGACGCTTCTGTCTCAAGTGAGTTTCCACAAGATATTTTCAGAAGTCAAGAACAATACTGCACAGGGCAGAGCAATTGTTAACTTATATCTGATCCGTCAACTTTTGTGAAGAATTAAGCAATGGTTTTAGCCCGTTCAAGCCCCCAGCTGGTGTGACTCCAGCGAAATTATTTTCGAAAAATTAGCTCTACATATGTAAATATATGTCTAGATGTATATATACAGGGTGGGCCAAAAGTAGGTATACAGCACTGATCGGGTCATTGTATTTTTATTTTATCTTTAGTTCATCTCGCAAGCATTTATCCACATTGGTGTTAACCAGAATTTGTGTGTTACTGTGTCACAGTGTCGGGGACAGGTTCCAGGAATGTTGCAGCGTTGACAAAGGACACTTAGAGCACCTAAGAGATTAAACATGACCCGATCAGTACTGTATACCTACTTTTGGCCTACCCTGTATGTTAAAGAGTCTTTCTCATACGTTTACTTTCATACTGATAATAACTGAATAAACAATGACTGTTTTGTTTTAAAATAACATGTAACAAATTTAATAATGAATTAGTTTTAACAGGTTGAAATATTAATGAAATGATAGGTGAATTTTAGATGTAAATCAAATTTGTCTTCACTGAGACTTGGTTTGATGATTTAATAGCAATTATTTTCCTTTTGCTGTTTCCTTGTAATCAGAGCTTAACTGATCTAGGTGAGTCCCGCAGCCGTGGTTTCGTCAATTCTTCTGTGATGATGACACTTCACAGTCTGATAGATTTGTTCTACGAACAATCTGATAGCTTCATTCCACGAACAGTCTGATAGCTTCGTTCCACGAACAGTCTGATAGCTTTGTTCCACGAACTTTAGACAAAAATAAAAAGAACAAATGCCTCTGCTAAGTACATTTGTGGGCTGCAAATTAACAGTTGCATTTTCTCACTGTCCACCCACCAATGTTAGCCTCTCTGAATAATTATATTCTTAAGTAAACACAGTGTAGCTCAGGGAATATGATTAGAAATCACCAATATTTTTCTGGGTATAAAACTGGGAAAATATGTGTTTGGACAGAGCGGGGCAATGTCGTGCCTGAATTACAATTAACAAGGTACATATATCTCACAAAAAGATGTGATACACTTGAGGCACATGTGATGTAATCATCACTCATCACTGCTCCAGTAGGAGTCTGGGGTCGCTGCTGCTTCCGCGTTTCTGAGCGAATTAGTATAAAACAAACACCAGCGCTTGCTGTAGTGATTTATGAACATACTATTTTCATGTTTTCTTATATAACCACTTAGCAAGGAAAATATGTCAAATTGACATTTGTGAAATACGTGTTTACATTTCATAATTCAATTCATAACCCTCCACTCCAAGAGGAGCATAGGCCTTCAACAAACACATGCCAAGTCCTCCTGTCACGTGCCATCTTCTCAAGTTCTTTCCACGTTCTCCTCATCATTTTCACCTGTTTCCAGCTCTCTTCTCCATGTGCTTCTTGGTCTACCTCTGCCTCTCTTGCCCTGGGGGTTCCAGAACAAGGACTGCCTTGTAACGCTATCAACAGATCTCCTCAGTGTGTGTCCAATCCATCGCCATCGTCTTCTTCTCATCTCTTGTTCCACTGGCACTTGTCTAGTTCTTGTCATCAGTTCCACGTTGGTAACCTTGTCATACCATTTAAATCCCTGTATTCTACGCAAGCACCCATTTATGAAAGTCTGTAGCTTTTTGGTTGCTTTCTTTGTTGTTCTCCATGTCTCAGAGCAATACAATAGGACTGACTTCACATTTGAGTTGAAGATTTTTGAAGTTTATCATTACTCATGTTTACATTTACCCCAAAGTAACTTTTGGGAACACAATCTCCTGGCACAGTTTAAAATAGACACAGCACTTAGGATGCTTTTGAATCACTCGGTGCAGAAATTTTGTATTTCTCTTATGACGGGTGATCTTATTCCTCAGGTTTACTTTTTAATTCGATCCTGGTCCTTTAAATTTCCAGTCTTCGTATTTAAAAATGTGAGAACAAATGCACAAACACAATTCCACCCGACATTCCGTTTATGACAGTTAATGAAGTGTACAACTATCTTCTAGGCCTTAAAGAGAATAACTCAGCAGGACTTGGCGGAATCAGTAATCGAATACTGCGCTATGCTGCGCCAGTTATTAGTGATTCCCTTACATACATATACAATCTATGTATCGCAAAGAGTTACTGTTAAGTCCTTTTCGCGTCGGAGATCCTCACATGCGGGTCTAGTCTTTTATAGATACACATGTGAGCGCATCTACGTAAATTGAATGCGTTATTATTTGCGTGCCGTCGTGCACTATATTTGAACAGAATGGCGCGGTTGTTGTGTCTATCTGTTGCCATCCAGTAAATATTCTGGAGGCAGTTTTGAGATATCTTTCGTCATATATAGACATTTGTTTGGCCAGAATATATATTATCCCAAGTCTAGGGAGAACATGGCCTTGATTAATCTTTTAATCATCTGTGAGATGACAATACATTCCTCGTGCCTTCCGTGCCAAGAAGATTATATGATCAATATTTAGCCACAAATGGCTCATCACTATACCAAGGCTGAGGTATAGTCCCTCCATCATCAGTACTTGTAGAGCTTCAATTGACCAGGTGTCAATTGTTAGTGCGTCACTACTACGTCTGGAGAGTTTGTGCTATCGTCGTTTAATGTATTTATGCTCACGCCCTTTTAACATGGTTATCTCTATAACTTCATGATTCATACAACTTGATGGCCGAAGAACTTCAACTGACCTTCGTATGGTAATGGCCGTTGAAGTCAATCAAAGTCCAACTTAATTATGAAATAGGCCCATACATTTGCTGTCAACAATATATTGATGGATTGTTCCTACCATTATGTCAATTGATGATCTACTGCATATGATGTCTACGTCCTTTCGTATAATAAATCGTGCAATAATTGATTTCTACATGTGTCCAGCTTACATTACTCACAAGTTGGTCAGTCTTACGACCCAATCGTTGCCGTTGCATTAGTGTTGTCGTCCTCATCATCATCCTAAACGAATCGACGGCCCACATCACATTTGTGTAATTAATAGCCTGTCGGCCACTTACAGTAAGCCCGACAGCACACGCACATACCAAAAACAGCAAACTGTAACAGTTACTTACGTCGCACTTTAAAGTCGCTAAGATATATCCTCTTTTCAAACCTGGTTCCTCCGATAATTGTAACTTTGGCAACTATAAGCCAATCTCTCTAATATCATCGCTATCCAAACCACAAGAAAAACACATACATAAAATAACACTACAACGCCTAGTTAACAACGACTCGCTAATTGATAGTCAGTCGGGGTTTATACCTAAACATTCATGTCACACTGCTCTAAGATGACAGACAACTGGCACCTAAATATTAACAACGATAACATGTGTGGGGCAGTCTTTGTAGACTTTAAAAACGCGTTTCATATGATAGATCACGCTATTTTAATTAGAAAACTAGAAACTGTCACGAGTGAGTTATGTAAGAGTCTGCATGAGACGAAATCCAAGTCTGTGTGATGTGAGAGACAAGACCAAGGTCTTAAAGAGGTATGAGTCGATAGAAGAGAAATGGTGTTGATGGTGGATAGTGTGACTTATAGTTGACCAGTCCTGCAGAGGGTACCTCGGCCCAAAAAAAAAAGAAAAAAAAAGCTGAGAATCACTGTTACAACTTATCATGGGCAGGACAGAATATTTTTCTTCATTAATTAAAATAGATTTAAAAAAAAAAAAAGCAGAAGTGATCATCTGCTAAATCTGGTCGTCGCATTACGTCAAGGTACGTACATCTTTTTTTTTTTTAAATTAATGAAGAAAAATATCCCGTCCAACCTCTGATGGGTTATAATTAGGATATATATTGTTTTCAATTCCAAATAATATGAACAACTGCCGATATGAGAAAGTGGCACCACATTTGTCAAATCATTGTAAATAGGGACAATAACAATTATGCTTATATGTTAAATTTAAAAAAAAATGGAAAAAAAAATCAAGAATAATCTCTGAACAAGAATAATATTAAAGTGGAGGGGTGTAAAGGCCTGGTGGTTCTAGTTATAGAACTGACTTTAACAGATATTTAATTAACTTTCCTCCATCTGTTTTCTTTGACGTAATTGGCTAGAGACGTACCCAAACGCTAACGCATATGGCAGACGTGGGAACAGAATTTAAACACAAACACAGCCCCAGAATTGTGAACTCAGTCCTAGTGTATCGCTTTGAAACATGAAAAAAAAACCACCCAATAAGTCCCAAGTATTCCAAATAGGTGCTTTTGTAGAACAGAAGGTCTGGAATCTCCAACGTGGTTATCGCCTGTTAGAGAACGACACTGCTATCGGTGAGTCAACAAGGCTAAGACAGAATGTGGCGTCAAACGTAAGACTAGCAGGGAAGGACGTATAAGAGAATGCATCTGGCATATATACAACCAGCGCATTACAGGAATAGTTTGCATTCATACGTTTGGACATTTACCGAGGGAGACTGATCACCCATGGGTTTGGCCAAAATGCAATGATGTCGATTCTGACCAGCAATAACCATCACAACACTAATGTGGAGCTGATGACAAGAACCTGACAAGTGCCAATGGAACAAGAGGTAAGAAAAAGGCGTTGGCGATGGATATGACACACACTGAGGAAACATGTTGTTAGCATAACAAGACAGCCCTTCTTCTGGGATCCCCTGCTAAGAGAGGTAGAAGGAGATCTTCTCCATTCGTCTTGAAAAAGACGTTTGTTATGTTGTGTCGCCGTTTACAGCAAAGCTGCGATATTTGCACCTTTCGGCCCGACACATTCGGTTTCATCATGGTATTTTTTTAGCGGGTTAACCTTCCCTCTTCGATCCCTGCAGTGATGCAGGCTGTTTCCAGAACCCCCACTTGGAGGTGGAGTAAGGTCTTAGTCAGCTCTGGTTCGCTGACACTGACTCAAGTAGTCAAAGCTATGGGTCGCTGACTGCATGAGGGAGATTTAAAAATATGGAGAACAGAGCTGGAGACACAAATTAAGAGTTATGAAGAAGATATGGATAGACCTTAAGCTGAAGAAACGTCACAGGAGGACTTGCCATGTGTTTGTTGAAGGCCTATGCTCCATGGGGAACTGATAGATAATAAATGATTGAATAACGCCGATGTGTGAATAAAGAATTTATTTTATTATTTAGCATTATTAACATCGATAAATGTATGAAAAACATCATGGTTAAATACACAATAAACAATTTTGTGAAGCATCAATTCTTGGTCAACATAACAGGGTTATATAGCAAGTAAAGAAATATAATTTTATTAACATGCTGTAGAGGTATATAAATTACTAATACAATATAAATTAAATAATTATCACCTGACCATTAGTGTAAGTCACAACAACAACAGACAGATAAACAATTTAATTTATTCCACAACACTTTACAACACTGTGTTAAAATATAACATGTATAAGACTTCTTAAATGTCAAGTGTTTAATGGAATGTATTCTTGTCAATAATGGATATCCTGATTCAACTACACAGGGAACCAGGAATCACAATCAAATGTAATTACAAGTATTATATACACAGGTTATATATATATGAACTTTGTATTGACATAGTTTATTATTATTATTCTATGTGTGTAATTTGTGCAGTAGTAATATGAGGTAATACTGGTTTTGTTCAAGCTTGGTTGTTGTTTTTCATCATGACTTCAAGTGTTTGATTCTCGGGGAAATAGTATTGGGAAAAGTTCACAGTTCCTGTCATTTAAACCAATTAATTTTCCCTCTGTGTTTAAGCAAAAGTCAATTTTTGAGGGGGCACATAATGTTGAGCTCCTCTGGCCACAGAAGCTTATCTTTCGTGATGGCGGCAGGAAAAGACTCCTCTGCTCGATTGCTTCACTGTGTTCTGTAGACACCTCACTGGTCGCTATCTGGACCAAGGAGTATGCTGTCAGCCTCTGGATTCAGCAAAACTCAGACCAGGTGCTACTTCAATAACTAGGACCACAGTCCCTGAAACAAGAAGGTTGTACCTCCTACTTCATAACTAATTTATAATCTATTTCCATACTGAACACAATACATAACAAACACTGAGTTCAGAGCGTTAGGCCAACTGCTAGCTTCATCTGAAACAATTTACACCAGTATTCTCCTCCTAAATGGTTACTACGCCTCTGCAATTCCAGCATTAGTGCCTTCTAGTCAATAAGATAGGTGTCAGTGTACTGTTTGGCAATTCCATGCAGTTTTACTTTTCTCCGACACCTTCTGTTCAGGTTGGAGCACTATATATAGGCCTTGCCTCATGTTTGCTACTGAACCACACACATATACAGACATAATTTATCAATTTACATTCAATTTTCATTAAAAAGATATTGAATATATTAAGCTTACCACAATTCATGGAAATATTACACAGATACGTTGACTGGCGATGAATAATGGCACAAATTCCGATCTGCCTCTGTCCTAGACTTTTATTTATAAAAATATGATCTGAATCTCAACGCACTGTTTCTTAGTAAGTTTATTTTAACATGTGGTACTGAACTGACGCTCCTAATTGCCTATATTGGCGGGTCTAACCAATCGAGCCATGTTTACACAAGCGTTTGAAAAAAAAGTACCCTTCCTTCCGTCTCCCCTAACAACAAAAAATTGTATTTGCAGACCGACTAATCGTGTTTAGCCTTACATTTACTTCTATCCAATCAAATAGGATTTTACATGGTGGCCCATTTCCCGTAAAATAGTGGTTCCAAAACATGCCACTGTGCGATTATTATTTGGTGTTGTCTGACACCCTCACTATTTACTTTTGGCTATAATTTGTTAATTCCTAGACTATTTGCGTAACGTTTAACATATTCTTGGTCAGCAAGTCCTAAGGAACCCAACTATATAAATTTTATGGGGCTAAGGGGCTGCGTTCAAAATATGCATTTTCTTCTAGGATAGTCGTGCTGTTAGCACCTCCTCACTTCCAAACTTTTAGGGTGCCTGCTGTACTGTCAGGCTTTCAAACGTAAACCAGTATAATGTCATGTTTCCTAATAAGCGTTTTTCAGGTTTTTAAACCTAACTCTCGTATGGGTAGTGTTTTTTTTAGCACGGTCTATTTGAAAAAAAGTTAGTGCTTGTGGCCTTACACGCGGGATGGCATTAATTTTGTATCGCGAGCCGCGTGTTTAGTGTTGCATGCGTTCCTGCTTTCAGCCCTCCCTTTCTTTCTATCCTAAGTTCATCTGTCTTTCCGTTTATGTTAACGTAGTGTAATTAATGTTAGTATTAATTTAGGTCATTAATCAGCTTGTGTATCTCAAGGTTTTCTTAGAAATGCAGTACACCTTTTATTGTAGAAAGCGTGTAGTGATGCAGTAGGCTTTCTATCAACGTGGAAACGTTACAATTTGCAGACGAAGTAGAAAACAAGGGGGATCTCGAGTACAGTCATTGTGACAGCACTGTACTTTACCATTCTTCGTTCCTTTTATTGAATTTATTTGTTAGGCTTTACATGTACCTTTTAATTTATATATGTGTATTTAGAATGTCTCACGACAAATTCTCCCCTCTTAAAACAGAAGTTATATGTCAGTCTATAATTCTATATACACATAGAGAAATTTATTATTATTTCTGGGGCTTACGGTGATTCTCATCACACGGATGGCGGCTTAAAAAATCAGCTCCCAGATTTGTTTTTCCAGATATATACTCTATGCTAAACTCATATGGCTGCATCAGTAATGACCAACGGAGTAATCTAGAATTTTCATGTCTAGCCTGCGCTAGAAACAACAAGGGTTTGTGATCCGTTTGCAACTTAAATGCCTTCCCACACAGATAAATATTGAATTTCTTTATCGCCCATATTACTGCAAGACATTCTTTTTCGCTAGTTGAGTAGTTGGTTTCAGCTTTATTCAACTTTCTGCTAGCATATGCCACTGGGCTTAATTCCCCATCCAATGCATCTGATTTCTGTAGCAGTGTCGCACCTAACCCAATATTACTGGCATCCGTCCTTACAATGAATTCTTGACTTAAGTCAGGTAGTTTCAAAATAGGTTTGCTTGTAAGCTTTTCCTTCAATTCCTGGTAAGCCAATTCACATTGTGGTGTCCATGTAATTCGATCTGGATTTCCTTTACGTGTCAAATCAGTTAACGGTGCACATATGGAATTAAAGTTTTTGATATACTTTTGGTAGAAACCACATAATGAGACAAAGGATCTCACGTCTTTCTTGGTTTGTGGTCTCGGGGCTTTCTTTAGTTTCTCTAAATTCTTGGGGTCAGGGGTCATGTTTCCCTGATAAACGGTGTGTCCCAAGAATTCTAATTCTTTACATCCAATGCAACATTTGGTTGGTCGGGCTGTTAAATTCGCTTCTCTAAGTCAATTAAACAGCATATTCAGAGAGTCAATGTGTTCCTCAAATGTTTCTGTTGCTATAAGGATATCATCCATGAAATTTGTAATGCATGGATTATTCAGAGGGTCCAATAATTTTCTCATCATTCTAGAGAAGACACTAGGCGCATTCTTCAATCCAAATGGCAATCTGTTAAACTCATAGTGTCCCTCTGAGGTACTAAACGCTAGGTATGGTCTAACCTCAGGCTTTACTGGAATCTGATAGTATCCTTTACTCAGATCCACTTTTGAGAAATATTTAGCTTTATTTAGCCTGGCAAACAACTGATTTGTATCCGGCAATGGATCCACCTGTCCTTCTGTAATAGCATTCAGTCTCCTGTAATCTATACAGAGTCTATGTTCTCCAGAGGGTTTCCTTAAGAGTACAACACTGGAACTATACGAAGATTCACTGTGTGAAATAATTCCTTCCTTCAACAAATAGTCTATCTCTTCCTTCAAAGCTTTCTCCTTAGCAAAAAGAATCGAATAGGGTTTCATATCATATTCCAATAAGTTTGTATGCCCCGGTCGGTCCGTTAACACCTCTGTATGATTATCTAGAACCTTTCTGATTTTTCGTTAAATGTGTACTGATTTTCACCTGTGCCGCTGTCTCACAGGGGTGTAATGGATATTCAAATGATGAAAGTGGTTCCTTTTTCATCTCCATGGCAATGGACAAGGTCAACAAGTGTGTCTCTTCCTGATTTTCTCTTTCCAAGTATTTCTATAGGAGATTCACATGATAGATTTTTTCTTTCCCCTTCTTATCTATCTTATAATTGGTTCTAGACACCTTCTCTAGAACTGTATATGGACCTTGCCATCCAATTTGTAACTTATTCTGACTACCGGGGAGAAGAAGCAGTACCTTCTCTCCCACAGCCAAATCTCTGTCTTTAGCTTTCCTGTTATAATAGGCCGCATGTTTCTTCCTGGCTTGTTTCAAATTTTCATTGGCAAGTTTCCAGCCAGTTTTTAAACGAGTGGTCAGCTCATTCACATATTGGTATGAGGATGTAATATTTTCCTCTGCCTTTTCACCAGTCCACGTTCTTAACAGCGCTTCAAGTGGACCTTTTATTGGACTTCCAAATAATAATGTTGCCGGGGCCATTCCGGTTGAACTGTGGGGTACCTCCCGATAAGCAAAGAGAGCGGCGTGAAGGTACTGGTCCCACGTATCTGGTTTTTCGTGTGCCAACTTTCTCAGGATCGACATCAACGTGCCATTAAATCTTTCCACTTGGCCGTTCCCTTGGGGGTGGTACACACTACAATGGAAGTGTTTGGCCTGGAAGATCCTGGAAACTTCTTCTGTTAGTTTCCCCTTGAACTGAGAGCCATTATCAGTCAAGATTTGATTGGGAAAGCCTAACCTTGTGAAAATTGTGAGTAATGCCTCTGCCACATGCTTAGAATCAATCGATGACAGGGCTACCGCCTCTCCCCACATAGAACAAGTGTCCACCAGAGTCAGAATGTAGCTGTTCCTCCTCTTAGTTCGAGTGAGAGGTCCCACAAGATCCACGGCAACTCTCTCAAAGGGTGTTCCCACTATGGGCATTTCCCCCAGAGTTGCTGGTGCAGTCCAATGCTTAGGTGCTACTCGTTGGCACTCTGGACAGGATTTTACATATCGTTTGATATCTTCAGTTATCCCTGGCCAGAAATAGTGACAAGCTATTCGCTGTCCTGTTGCGCTGATCCCCATATGACCACTGAAGGGGATCGCATGCCCTAGTTCCAACATTTTAGTCCTATATGAAGTGGGAAGGACCAGCTGTCCGTGACCATTGGATTCAGATCCAGCCTTCCTATAAATCAGTTTGTTCTTCATATAAAATTCTCCCTTGCCTGGAGGTGTATGAGATTTGGGCAACTTCTTGAAACACGGCTTGAGTGTTTTGTCCTCCGCCTGTGCCTTCCTCATCTCATCTGGATGAGTATTTATTGGATTATCCTCCTCCTTTTTAGACTGTGATCTGGTCTGCACTGTTGCCAATATCACAGGTCTCTTGGGATTCCCCAAGAAGACATATCTACACCCCAATATCAGAGGGTAGATTGGCTCATTTATCACTGCTGCTTTTATGATTCCTTCCACATATCGCGTTTTCACCTTTATCCGGGCGACGGGAAGTGTCATGGTAGCTACATCCTTGGTTGCAGTTTGAATCTCCACTGTTTCTGTGGTGTATTGATCTGCCTGCACCAGGTGAGAACTCACAACGGAATCATAATCTAAACCTGTATCATATAAACACCTTATGGTGACACCATTACAGATGACATCTTCACACACTGGGGGATGGTATGGTTCCTGTAGTTCCTCAGGTTTGACCTTTTTTCCCTTTTTTCCAGATGTCATAGCAGCACAATGAGGAGGTTTCCTTCTACAATGGTCAGTGTCATGATTCTTCATCTTACAGTTTTTACACCATCTCTTTCCTTGGTTGAAAGATTTTCTTTCATCATATTTCCTTTCATCGAATTGTGGGGTTTTATTTTTATTGTCATACCGTGGCCTATCAAACTGGTGCTTACCTTTGTTTTGATCTCTAGGATCAAATTTATTAAAGTTCTGTGGTGCCTTAAAATTATCTACCTGTTTCTTTTTATTACCTGATAACTCTGCCTGAGCCGCTTGATACCTTTCAGCAACATTTAGCAACTCACCCAGCCTCTCTGCACCTTGTTCCATGAGAAACTTTCTCAGGTCTGTAGCCATGGACTCTCTTAATTGTTCTATAAGGACCATTTCCTTAAGATCTTGGGTTTTCCCCAGAGAAGTCCATTTCTCCAAGTATGTCTCTATCCGTGCAGAGAACTGGTGATATGTTTCACCTGACAGTAGTTTAGCATTCCTAAATTTTTTCCTATAAAATTCTGCGTTTTTTTCATATCTTAACAAAAGAGCCTGCTTTAGCATGTCATAATTTTCTTGATCACCTCTGCTCATTTTGGCAAAAACTTCATAAGCTGCCCCACGAAGCCCTTGAGATAACTTTAAGCTCCACCTTTCTCTCTCTAACCCATACGTGGTAGCTAATAGTTGATATCTATTTAGATAGCTCTCAATATCATCTTCTTTCTCAACAAAATGATCTAAATGAAAATTCATAGCTGAAGTTGAGGCTCCCTGACTAGCAGTAGCATCGGAGGTAAAGGGACTGGCACCATTTTCAGGAGCATGGCCTTGAAACTCAAACTCCCTTAGTCGTAACTCATGTTCCCTTTGTAATCTCTTCTCCTCCTTTTCTGCTTCCCTCTCTGCAGCTAATCGCTTGTCTTCCCTTTCTGCCTTTTGTTCTTCTAATTGGAGCCTCTTAATCTTCCTATCTGCCTCCAATGCCCTAGCTTCAGCCTCAAATTGTAACTTCTTAATTTCTTTCTCAGCCTCTAACTTTCTTTCGGCCTCTTTTTCTAATCTTCTTCCTTCCCGTTCAATATATTTGTCACATTCAGCAGTGACATAAGCAATCATAATTTGCCCGTCCATTCCTAACTCTTTTGCAGTCTGCACAGCAGCCGATCGAAATTTGGCCAGGTCCGCCATTTTCTAACAGGTAAATTTATATAATGTCTAACTAAACAATACAATCTGTAATTACTTATCCAAGGACACCACAGGCACTGAGAGCTCAACCTTATTTAATTCCACCCAAGGATACCTTTTAAATTTTTATTATTCCCTGAAGTGAATTACCCCCAATATTTATAATAGGGAAAGATTCAAAATCCCGGACAGGACCCCAATATATGTGGTAAAGTGGGATATTATAAATATTTATAGGGGACTTAGTGTACTGACTGGGATCAGCTGTGATGGTATCCGTATCTAATAAGTGTGGTGTATTACAGATAACCTTACTTGCTACCACATTTATACCTCAGTCAGAATTATTCTGGAATATTGTGATGACTACGTTAAATGTCTAGGGTTATGAAAATGATGAAGTGTAAGTCACAACAACAACAGACAGATAAACAATTTAATTTATTCCACAACACTTTACAACACTGTGACACTCACACACATATAACACTCTATAAGACTATCTTAAATGAGTCAAGTGTTTAAGGTTAAAAATAAATGTATTAATTCTTGTCAATAATGGATATCCTGATTCAACTACACAGGGAACCAGGAATCACAATCAAATGTAATTACAAGTATTATATACACAGGTTATATATATATGAACTTTGTATTGACATAGTTTATTATTATTATTCTATGTGTGTAATTTGTGCAGTAGTAATATGAGGTAATACTGGTTTTGTTCAAGCTTGGTTGTTGTTTTTCATCATGACTTCAAGTGTTTGATTCTCGGGGAAATAGTATTGGGAAAAGTTCACAGTTCCTGTCATTTAAACCAATTAATTTTCCCTCTGTGTTTAAGCAAAAGTCAATTTTTGAGGGGGCACATAATGTTGAGCTCCTCTGGCCACAGAAGCTTATCTTTCGTGATGGCGGCAGGAAAAGACTCATCTGCTCGATTGCTTCACTGTGTTCTGTAGACACCTCACTGGTCGCTATCTGGACCAAGGAGTATGCTGTCAGCCTCTGGATTCAGCAAAACTCAGACCAGGTGCTACTTCAATAACTAGGACCACAGTCCCTGAAACAAGAAGGTTGTACCTCCTACTTCATAACTAATTTATAATCTATTTCCATACTGAACACAATACATAACAAACACTGAGTTCAGAGCGTTAGGCCAACTGCTAGCTTCATCTGAAACAATTTACACCAGTATTCTCCTCCTAAATGGTTACTACGCCTCTGCAATTCCAGCATTAGTTCCTTCTAGTCAATAAGATAGGTGTCAGTGTACTGTTTGGCAATGCCATGCAGTTTTACTTTTCTCCGACACCTTCTGTTCAGGTTGGAGCACTATATATAGGCCTTGCCTCATGTTTGCTACTGAACCACACACATATACAGACATAATTTATCAATTTACATTCAATTTTCATTAAAAAGATATTGAATATATCAAGCTTACCACAATTCATGGAAATATTACACAGATACGTTGACTGGCGATGAATAATGGCACAAATTCCGATCTGCCTCTGTCCCAGACTTTTATTTATAAAAATATGATCTGAATCTCAACGCACTGTTTCTTAGTAAGTTTATTTTAACATGTGGTACTGAACTGACGCTCCTAATTGCCTATATTGGCGGGTCTAACCAATCGAGCCATGTTTACACAAGCGTTTGAAAAAAAGTACCCTTCCTTCCGTCTCCCCTAACAACAAAAAATTGTATTTGCAGACCGACTAATCGTGTTTAGCCTTACATTTACTTCTATCCAATCAAATAGGATTTTACATGGTGGCCCATTTCCCGTAAAATAGTGGTTCCAAAACATGCCACTGTGCGATTATTATTTGGTGTTGTCTGACACCCTCACTATTTACTTTTGGCTATAATTTGTTAATTCCTAGACTATTTGCGTAACGTTTAACATATTCTTGGTCAGCAAGTCCTAAGGAACCCAACTATAT